>JACCPG010000590.1:0-11174 GCA_016069955.1 Drepana arcuata
AGTATTATCGGTACACACTGATTACCTATGAGTGCACACGCACACTACGATTGATAGACTCGGGTCATACTCCCCACAACCTGCGACCCTCTCGACTAGAAATTGGTAGGTCACGTTTTTCGTGGATGACACTATCTATAATTTTTTTTTATGAATACGTATATTATTTCCAGGTTTCGTGGTGGCCTGCATCTGCGATACAGACAGAACTGCTACGTATCTGGCATTGGGGTCCTTCTTACCTATGGTACTGCTATGCGGAATCATTTGGCCAGTTGAAGGTAAACCACCATTATTTTACACGAACATGATTGAAATCTTCATCAATTACAGGGTGCATACAGCAGAGTGCATACTGTCTCCGCTCATAAGCTTAAAACTCGAGTTTCCCTTCAAAATGTGTATACCTCTATAAATGTAGTGACATTTAACTCAAATTCAAATTCATCATCACCCTTAGTCCCTAACGGGGTAGGCAGAGATAATAGAGCGCCAGTTCTATCTAGACTTACATACCTCTCTCGCTTCCTCTACATTCATCAGTCTCTTCATACAATCTCGGCGGTTTCGAGTACTCTTGACGTTCCCGTCCTTGAGCTTCCGATGGATTTGATCCAGGTAGTTGGGACTTGGTCTTTCTCTGCCTCTTCTTGCACACAATTTTGCTTTGGATCTGTTTCGATCCTGATCAATCGGAGTCTCAAGGACTGGAACTTCGAAACCGATGAGCGTGTATCGAGACCACTATTATTATTTATTTAGATTAGAGATATATTTTATGTGCCAACGCGACAGATGGCGAGTCCGTCGCCGTTACTCAAGCACGACTATACATACGCCTTTGAATTGCTTCTCCAACGTGTGTAGGTTTCCTCTCGATATTTTCCTTCACCGTAAAGCTCGTGGTGTGACTAATCACAGTACTTAAGTTCAAAACACATTATTATTATTATTTAACTTTTTAATGAAACATTTCTTCAACAGGCATGCACTATATTTTACAATGGATAAGCTATTTCCTCCCGCTGACCAAATCCACGGAGTCTCTCCGCTCGATGCTCCAAAGAGGTTGGTCCATCCATGTACCAAGCGTCTACTCTGGCTTCATCTCCACCTCGATCTGGATCTTCGTTTACTTAACGATAAGTATTTTACTACTGAAATTCAAGAAGGGTTGATACTCTTGTATTTTCCATAGTTTTAGACCAGAGCCGGTTCTATTTATGTTACTCATTGTAAGCCCGCTTGAACCGGTTTTAAATATTCGTAGCAGTACAATAGCAATGAGGGGGTGTCCATTCATTACGTGAGGTATTCTAGGGGGAGGGGTTTAAGCTAAATCTTTCCAAATCTCACTTTACTTACGCTTACTACGTAAATATTACGTTTTTTTTCTAGCAGAAACCGGTGTAAAATTGTGTGAAAATTTTTTTCTACAATAAATATCATTTCAACATTTCTTTTGTTTCTTTTTAATTTCTTTCTCAAACATGCCTCGCGTAATTTATGGATGCCCCCAGACTATCTTCATTGTAAATGAGGTCGGAATTCAAAGGTGGAATGTTTCATGACCACATAGGTCATGAAACATTCGTACAAACGTCAAACACACGTATTAGCAAAACTAGTGTCAAGTGCACTACATATTTTTATTAATTAAAACGAAAGTAAACTATTATTAAACCTAAGTATTCGTTTAATATTTAGGGTATATATATATAAATCTATCTGTATTTGAAATATTCATCATAATCCGTTCAGCCGATGCGGCGTGAGAGTGTAACAAAATTACCTCACACATGCGAGAAATCACACTCACACATTCAAACTAAGGCTGTTACAATGGTCTTGTTGCGTGTGCTTGTGTGTGTGAGAGAGAGTTACGAATAAACCGCTTTTTTTCTATGGTTCTGGGTGGGTAGTTATATTTGTATAATATGCAGATCAAGATAAGACTACTTAATATGTTCAAAGTGGTGAAAAATGTGGACAAATATTTATATTTTTATTCTCCAAATAAAATTGTAATTTTCTTGTCCATTTTGGCACTGAATTAATTTCTTTGATGCATTGTTGCTGACATTAAATAAGTACCTAAGTATTTTTTGACGATTGTTTGTTGAACTCGAGAAATAAGGTCGTATTTTGTAAGAGTTAAAATTGCTCGCGTAGTTTAATTTTAGCATTTCAAAATGTATTTCGATTTATTGTATTGTTATAATAAAATGTATCTTAATCTCACTTTAATTTAATCTGATTTTGATATTAATGTTAGTAAAATCATTAATGCATTTTCAATTGATATGGTACAGTTAATATTTCACTTTGAGTTTGTCCAAATTAGCTATTATCAGGTTCCAATTTAATATTTCGTTTTAATCGTACTTTGAATATGAAATTGATTTAAAAGTAGGTTTAAGAATTATATTCTTTCGATGTAACATCAGCCTAAGACATTCAAGGCAATGTATCGTCGGGCTCGAGTAATGGCGTTGGATTCTCTGGCGGACAGTGGGTGTGTGGGTACTACCTATAAACCTCTGCTTACCCCTTCGGGCGCGAGGATATAATGTAATAATAATAATACAGCTGAAAGTTTATTTTAATTCTATATTTAAAATAATTTCTTTCGATTTTCATATGCATATAAACGACTCACGGCTCATTTAATAATCCTTTATTTAAATGAGTTCCTATTAAGTACATGTTTTAATATATATAAAGAAAGATAATTTAATTAAATTATCTTTCTTTATTAAATATGTGGGTCCACCGGTATCGGGATTAGGGTCCATGGTACCGGCGGTTAGGATTCCAAGGAGTCTCCTAACAGAACGTGCCGTGTCGAAGAGCGCAGCTCTTTTCATCAGACTCTTGATCTAACCGCCAACGAGAGCCACTTCAGATGATGGTCGAGGGAAATTATTATTATTACTTACTTACTGATATGGTGGAATGTTATATTCATATTTGTGTGTAGTGTAAGTATTTAATTAATAACCGGGTATCGCGTTGTAAATATAAATAAATAGTTTAATAATGACTATGTACGAACAATATGTGATCGGTGCTGTGCTGTTTACAATTCTTGAGAAACATTGTGATAGTATGATTAAGTTAAGAATACAATTTGATTGAAGTAAATTTTGTATTTTTTATTTGATTATTTTTATGAACATGTTGATAATTTAAGTATACACCTTCACGCCGGGCGCAATCGCTCCATAGAATTACAAATCTTCTTTGATTTAAAAGACCTGATTTTATTTCTAGTGTTCTTAAAGATTTTCATAAATGATTTGAATTTAGAACAATGATATTTGAATCGGCTTCAGATTTAGAATAATTACACAGACCACGATACTGGCACGAAATGGGTGTCTATAACCTTCTCGACGCAGGTTACTTTCATCCACGGTATGTATCTATTGTCTATGGTCGTTCGAGGACGCACCCAAACACCGCTGCGTACGTATCAGTAAGTCTGAGCCGGCAAGATGCAGCGTTGTTGTGGTATGATTGTTCTGCTATTCTTGCATGAGGGTTCACTGACACCTAGGAAGCAAATGTAGACAGTCACTAAGTTAATCGTTACAGAAGGCTCAGTAAGAGACTTGCCGGAATTACAAAAATAATAATACAGAATTCGATAAGAAATATTTAAATTAGAATATAAAAAAATAAATATCCTCACGCCTTCCCACAAGGGTCCCCGAAGGGGTAGGCAGAGATATCTTCAAAATTCCAAATTCCAAAATCCCAGATTCAAAGTCGATGAAACTTTTTAAAAATTTAGAAAGGGGGGGGGAAGTTCCAAGGCCGTTTGTATTTATGACAGCTCGTCGTAGAGGATGGGTTAATTGTAGGAGCCGTGTCGAAAAGCTTGCTAGATATACTTCATGTACTTTGTACAGTGCTTAAACAAAAATAAAGCGGCATCGTAAGAGAGGTAGGGCATAACGGATTTTCCGTTCGAATTCGGAGCTGCCCGACTGGGGCAGGACCTCCACCTTATATAAGTCCGTAGCCAAAAAAAAACAATTTATTGTGTTATGTTCCTACGCAGTGAATAAGGTTACCAGTAATGAGCTCTTTGGGGAGGGGGTGGATTGTTATATTGCATTGGCAGCAGAAGGATTAGTCCTATTATGCTGCCAACACAGTAAAACTCTCCGAACATAGAGTAGCAGCGCGCAAGTGATACTTCGGTGTCATTAACGTAAATAGGCCACGGTAACCGTTTCCCATCAGGTGGGCCGTATGCTTGGTTGGCCTCTACTATTATAAAAAAAAGAAAAAAAATTGCAACCGAATAAATTGTTTCTTCAACTCTTTAATGTACCTTGAAACTCACCTTGAACTTATAGTCTCCTGGTACAACGTCAGTGACGTCAACCCATTGGCAGTCTATGTTGTACTGGTATACGTCTGAGCAGTTCACTGATATGCCTGAAATATGGTTCCAAGCCATAAGGATTATGCAGTAAAGAAGATACTTCGGTACATCCTTGCTAATATTATAAATGTGAATGTAAGTTTGTTTGTTACGCTTTCACGTAAAAACTACTTAACCGATCATCATGAAACTTTGTTCACATATTCTTGGAGGTATTAGAAGTAATTAGAAAAAGAAAACATTTTTACGAAAGATAAAAAAGTCGTCCACGCCGACGAAGTCGCGGGCACAGCTTGTTTCACATAAGGGTGAATATCAACATGTACGATTCTAATAACTTTTGGTAGCGAATTTTTTTTACATTTCGCGAAATTTGATTGGATGGACGTAAGATGGACGGCTAGGAGTTCGTAAGTACCGTACATAAGTAGCTTAGGGGTTCGAGTACCTGTTACACAGAGATAGCAAATTCGAATCCCAACTGTACCGTTGAGTTTTTCTGAACTTAAGTACACTGATGAGAGTGATCGAGAGGAAACCTGCATAAGTCTGAGAAGCAATTCAAAGGCGTATGTAAAGTTGCGCTTGAGTAACGGCGATGGACTCGCCATTGGTCACGTTGAAAAAATGGTGCGATTAATCACTGTTAATATTTACAAAAACCTTTTGTGGAGAACAGAAAGCATAAAGTGTTATCTAGTATGCTACCTTGATCACCATAATTCTTGCAAGAGTACTTCCTCTCAACACCTGGTAAGCACGTGTTATCCTCCAAGCAGAACGAA
Organism: Drepana arcuata; assembly: GCA_016069955.1. Lineage (NCBI taxonomy): Eukaryota > Metazoa > Arthropoda > Insecta > Lepidoptera > Drepanidae > Drepana > Drepana arcuata. Next base: position 5,182 of record JACCPG010000590.1, read on the forward strand.
GCTTTATGACCCTCGGCGACTCTACGACCAGTCTCGTCCAGAACATCGAATGTTGCAAATACTTCCATACTATGATAATGCCTGCAACAGGTAAACATTTATAATTCAACCACATGTATTTATCTTTTTTGGAATAAAACCATTCAAGTGTCAATTCAGGTAATCTATCATCATCATCATCATCATCAGCCCACTCTAGTCCACTGCTGGACATAGGCCTCCCCTAATGAGCGCCATAGCGCCCTGTCTTATTAGGTAATCTATAAATGTGCCAAATTTAATCCAATTCTGTTTAATGGTTTTTACACCATTTCATTCCACCAACACCATTCCAACGTATCTTACCAATGTTGGCCATACTCACATGTGACATAGATGCCACTGCCACAAATGTTTGGGCAAGTACGGTCTGAATTCATCATTGCCAATGTTCAGTGAGGACGCTGTGAAGCGAAGCAAACGCCGCGTCTCAAACTGCCACGAGGGGTTTGTCCTTTGAATCTATAAAAGGCATTGCTCAATTAATTGAGAACATTGCTGTGATGGAAATTAGGTTGTAAAGAGAAACATTCCTTGAAGCTGTAGCTTAACCAATTATATTGCAACTACCTGTACCTATTTACCGTTTTTATAGAAGAGTATTTTTTATATAGGTACACCTTTACACATATTATTTAATAGCCGTCCCGCCCAGCTTCGCTTGGGTGAAAAAGTTAAATTGCTCGTAACACCAACGCAGCGCCTCCTATTGGGTCCAATTGTGAAATCTAAACCATTCTCGGCTCCATCTGTTAGAATCGTTTGGAGCGAACAGATAATTGTGACTTTCAAAAAAAATTGGTAATATATATATATTATATAAAAATTGCAATAAAATAATATTGCGACTATAAATGGAGATGTAAGTTATCCTACCTTTCAAGTTGGATAAAACTGCACACGTTGTACAAATTTGATTAAAATCGGTTAAATAGCTTAGGACATCCATCGCGGACAAACAACGTGACGCGTAACTTATATAAATATGTATTAAGAAGATTATAAGAACATATATAGAAAGGTTGAAATCTGGTATGTTTATCACGTCTGCTCCGTCTGCTCCATTTCCTTGAGTACCATAATTATTCACGCCTTCCCACCAGGGTCCCCAAAGAGATCCCCGAAGAGGCAAAGTGGTGTAGCAATACCCACATGCCCCCTATCTGCTGGAGTTATACTTTGGTGTCAGATGGCGAGTCTATCGCCGTATTAGCACGACTACACATTTCTTCTCAAACCTATGAAGGTTTCCTTCATCGTGAAGGTTGTGTACCGATTATGCACTGCTCATCTCTCATCTCATCACTCTCTAATTAGTATTGTTGAATAGCCTTAATACTTTGAAACGCTCTGGGAACTTCAATGGGAAATGCTTAAACTGACCTCATATGCCGATTTGCTCAAGCAGTTCTCTTCCATAGCACATTGCAGCTGGTACATGGGCACATCCTGCAGGTGAGCTGTACTTTGAATAGCTGTTGTATCAAGAGCTAAATCTGATAATTGGTAAGTACAGATAACGGCCGCTACGTGTCCTGAAGAAAAATAAATATATTGATACCTACATATACATGTTACGTTGGTTTGGACACATACAAAGGATAAGTGAAGAAAGATTGACGAAACAAATATACAAAGCAAAAGTGTGTGCAAGAAGAGGCAGAGGAAGGCCACGTTCCAACTACCTGGATCAAACAGATCGGACTCTGAAGGACGGGAACGTTAAGAGTACTCGAAACCGACGAGCATGTATGAAGAGACTGATGAATGTGGCCGAAGCGAAAGAGGTATGTAAGTCTAGAGAGAACTGGCGCTCTGTGCTCTCTGCCTACCCCGTTAGGGACTTGGCGTGATGATATGTATGTATGTATGTACATATACATATCATCGCGCTGAGTCCCTAACGAGGTACGCAGAGAGAGTAAAGCGCCAGTTCAGCGCTCTCTAGACTTACATACCTCTATCGCTTCGTTCACATTCATCAGTCCTTTCATTCATGCTCGGCAGTTTCGAGTCTACTGTTGACGTTCCTATCCCTGAGTGTACGATCGATTTGATCTAGGTAGTTGGAAGAGAGCATGGAGTTCTTTAATAAGGTTGTGAAGAAATCCTTGCAGGACCGGCAGCGCGCGAGGTATACCACTGGCGATGCAGTCGTTCATAGGCGGCGCTACCCGCGTACCAACAGGCAAGCCGCATGATTGTTGGCCTTTTATAGTGCAATGAAAAAAAATATGGTATCGTATCTGTATCGTAATGTAAGATTGATAAGGATTATGAATTAATCGTTTGGGCTGCACACGTTTTATCTGAGAGACAACGACATACATCTGTCACATTGTTACTTAATTAGGTAAAAAGAGGGTTCTTTAATACATCTGCCACCTTAAGTCTCTTTTGGGAATGCGTGCAGATTCTTGTATACCTTTCAATTCTCTTACAAATGACTAAAGGGACTCAATTTAGAGCTAAGTTAAGCTAAGTTTTTCCCACTCCCGACAGACACAAATAGAATGATCTTTATCACACGTTGATTTAGTCCCACCGGTGGCAATTCTCCATTGTGTCGCACTAAATTGGAATTCTCTATTTATGAGCGAAGTTAGGCGCTAGAAAATACAATATCTCTACTTTCAAAGGCAATTACAGTTCTTGAGATTCATGACTTCATAATTTGTTTGTTGTTTATTTGAATAACTGGATCTAGGTGCTCCAAACATGTCCAAGTGTATTTGTATTCACTGTCTTTTACACCGCCCATACGCTTAAACACAAATATTGAATTAGTAAGCCCATATGTAATTATGACCAATTTTTTTTGTATTGTCTCTCGTAGCGTGAGTTCCGGGAAGCTACTTAACCGGTCGAAGGCGAGACCTAGGCCTTCAGCCATGCACTTTAGTACTAAGCAACACAGCTAAGGGCACCCCCTGTGGGGTACGAACCTCGGCTTAGGGCGTTGCTGGATCGCGAGCAAGTAATTATTACCTATTTGTCTGGAGATTTAAGAGGGAAAATTATTTGTTTTTCTAAACTTAAGTGTACAGTGATTAGTCACACCTTCTGGGACCCTTGTGGGAAGGCGTGAGGATATATTATTAAACTATTTATCACGAATATGATTATTTTAATATTTTAATATCACATTTTAAAATATGTATACCAATAAGGAAATAAAAAAAAAGTACGCGACCCGCCTGATGGTAAGCGGTTACCGCTGATATTTTTTAGATGCCAACGTGACAGATGGCAAGTCCGTCGCCTTTACTCAAGCACGACTATACATACGCCTTTGAATTGCTTCTCAAACGTATGCAGGTTTCCTTTCGATGTTTTCATTCACCATAAAGCTCGTGGCGTGACTAATCACTGTACTCAAGTTCAGAAAATCTCATTGGTACAGTCGGGATTCAAACTTGCGACCTTTGCGTCGCAGGCAACTACTCGATCTACTCGCCCACCACGGCTTTGTTCTAAGATATTAGGAAAAAATCCCCGTCAATTGCAAAAGATGCGGTTGTAGAAGGTTAAAAGAACCTTACCTACTTTACCAGGACACACAACGTTCCCAAGCTCCTGATTCCGGCACAAGAACAGGTTAGTTTCGTTTCCTTCACAATGAACGCCACTCAGGACGATCGTGGAGCTCCCAAAATAATCAGTCTGTAGGGCTTGTGCAGCGTAACCAAGTGCTAAATGTCGACAAACGGCTGCTGCTTCGTATAACGTCCAGCCATCTGAGCAAATACTGCCCCAGACGCCTTTATGGTAGATCTGAAAAGTTGTGATTGCCGAAAAAGGTCACGTTATCTACATCAAATCGATCAAACAGGCAAGGATGGAAACGTCCTGTCGAGACGAGACGAGACGAATATGGATGTGAGGAGTGTATGAAGAGATGTTCTACCTCTGACTGCCTGATTAGGGACTGAGCGTGTATATTATGGGAACAAAAGCTTAAATGTTCTTTTAGCTAAGAAACTGACGTGCAAGTTCAAATCTCGACTGTAACAATGAGGTTTTCTAAAATTTAGCACAGTGATTAGTCACACCACGAGCTTTGCAGAAAAACGTAAAGAGGAAACCTGAATATGTTTGAGAAGAAACTCAAAGACGTATGTATAGTCGTGCTTGAGTAACGGCAATGGACTCGCCATCTGTCACGTTGGCACCTAAAATATATCTCTCGCGGAAGGTGGATGGACACCTCTGCCTACATTATTTTTGTGCACATTATAATTTCTTATAGAGGACTTATGTCCGAACATAATAAAAATATATAAGCATCCATATTAATAACCCCTTCCTTTTTTAAAACAGTTCAAAAGCTACCTCTACTCTCCCTTCACTATGGCTGCTCCCTCCTACGATCCTCAAGCTCGCACTGTTTACATCCAAAACTTCATGTAACTTCAATCCTTTCTTTATCTTTTTCAAATTCTGAGGAGCATCGCGCAGGTCTCGACATACGGCACCGGCAGCTTCGCTTGGCTCGCAGTCTGATGAGCCCCAGCCAGTGAAGATGCAGTGAGGTAAGGAAGGTTCATCTCCTTGGCAAACCACATCGTCCATCCAGTATTTTTCTGTAGAAAATCCAACTCTATTAATACACTTTAGGTGTCCTGCGGAATCATTCACGCGTAATTTGAGATGGTGTTTTCTATGAAGTTGTTGATTTTCTTTTAAGGAAATATATGTAATAATTTTCCCGAAAAACTTAGTTTTCATTAAATTGGTAAAGTAGTTTTTATTTTGTAATGATGAATTACCATATTGGCTACATCGCTCGCAGAATTGACAACTGTTTGGGAAGAAAGGTTTTGGAGTTGAGGCCACATACTGGACGATCTGGTCAGAGTTGCGAGTCAAGTTTGGATGGAAAAACGGCAAACAAGCGCTCGTTGTTGCTTTCCAAGGGGAGAGCTCTTCTTTCTTTTCTTCTTCTTTCTTTCTCGGAGACGGGAGGAGAGAGAAAGAAAGAAAGCTAGTAAGAAATAAAAGCGTCTAGTTTTTGTATTAGGTATTATCTAGACTCGATCTTAATTCTAATTGTTATTCTCGCAGGATTTATTACAATGCTAATTAAGGACGTAATAAATTAACTTATTCTGTCGTCTTCAATTACATTTAACTTAATTTTAAATAATTACAAATTTCAGTACACCCTAGGTGTTCGTAACGTTTTAGAAGTTCGAAGACATATTGTAAAGGTCTTTGTAAAATACTGCCACTTTGGCACTTATATATACCTATATAGACGACCGTCTGGTCTAGTGGTTAGAGCTCCTGACTGCGAAACTTGAGGTCGCGGGTTCGAAGAGGGCAGATATTTGTGTGATGAACACGAGTATTTGTACCTTAGTCTTGGATGTCCTATGTATTTATGTATATATCTATCTATATAAGTAAATATATCGTTGTCTAGTTACCATAACACAAGCTTTGCTTACTTTGGGACTAGGTCATATTGTGTGGAATTGTCCCAGGTATATATTATTTATTATTATATGAGTGTGCCGTTACCTTTGTATCCCTGAGGGGACGTAATCTATCTACATAAATATAGGAACAAGAAAAGATTTGATTGCTTGACGATTATTAATATATCATATTGATCACTAGCCGTGGTGGCCGAGTGGTTCGAGCAGTTGCCTGCGACGCAAAGGTCGCAAGTTCGAATCCCGACTGTACCAATGAGTTTTTCTGAACTTAAGTACAGTGATTAGTCACACCACGAGCTTTACGGTGAAGGAAAACATCGAGAGGAAACCTGCATACGTCTGAGAAGAAATTCAAAAGGCGTGCCTGAGTAACGGCGATGGACTCGCCATCTGTCACGTTGGCACCTAATATACCTCTGGCGGAAAGTGGGTGTGTGGGTATTACCTAAACACCTCTGCCTACCCCTTCGGGGACCCTTGTGGGAAGGCGTGAGGATATTTATATATTATTAT
>JACCPG010000590.1:12174-86191 GCA_016069955.1 Drepana arcuata
ACTTAAGTACAGTGATTAGTCACACCACGAGCTTTACGGTGAAGGAAAACATCGAGAGGAAACCTGCATACGTCTGAGAAGAAATTCAAAAGGCGTGCCTGAGTAACGGCGATGGACTCGCCATCTGTCACGTTGGCACCTAATATACCTCTGGCGGAAAGTGGGTGTGTGGGTATTACCTAAACACCTCTGCCTACCCCTTCGGGGACCCTTGTGGGAAGGCGTGAGGATATTTATATATTATTATTATATTATATTGATCACTAGCTTATGTCCGCGGCTTCGCCCGCGTGGAGTTCGAAAAAGTAGCTTTGGACATTTTCCTGCCTTGAAAGAGCGTCATACATTATAATATAAATAAGAACTTAAAATTTTTCAGGATTAGAAAAAAAAAGAAGTAGCCTATGTCCTATCAGCCAAATCGGTTCAGCCGTTTGGCCGTGAAAGAACCGCAAACATCCAAACTTTCACATTTATAATATTAGTAAGATTATCATCGACTATTAAGAGTTTGAATTTTGAATAAACAAGAGAGTGAGAAAACAAAATAAAACACCGCCTATTTTATAATATATTCTGATGAAAGTCTTGTTAAATTCGGATATAAGGAATTTTTTTTATGAATTGTATTTTTGCTATCAGTACCGTATATACTTTTCTAAGCTTTTAGAAAATAAAACTGTAATCGCTCACCAGTAGCCTCCCCATACTGCCCCCCGTGGGTAGCTACCCCAGTCCTGTTGAACACCCCACAAACTACGTGCGCTGCCGCATCGTCCCAGGAGTCATCACAGACGGCTCCCCAGCGGCCAGCGTGGTTGATGATCACATTACCTTAAAATAACCACATCATTTGTTTTTTGATTCACAAACACGTTAGCACCTAAGATATGTATCTATAAATATCTACACACACACACACACACACACAAGCTAAACTTATTTTGTATTCAGTTTTATTTTTATATTTTATATATATATATTATTTGTAGAGCCGTGGTGGCCGAGTGGTTCGAGCAGTTGCCTGCGACGCATAGGTCGCAAGTTCGAATCCCGACTGTACCAATGAGTTTTTCTGAACTTAAGTACAGTGATTAGTCACACCACGAGCTGAACGGTGAAGGAAAACATCGAGAGGAAACCCGCATACGTCTGAGAAGAAATTCAAAGGCGTATGTATAGTCGTGCTTGAGTAACGGCGATGGACTCGCCATCTGTCACGTTGGCACCAAATATACCTCTGGCGGAAAGTGGGTGTGTGGGTATTACATATACACCTCTGCCTACCCCTTCGGGGACCCTTGTGGGAAGGCGTGAGGATATATTATTTTTATTATTTGTACAAAACTACGTAAAACCAATCGGCTGGAAGAGCGTTGGCAACCTGCTACAGGTATTACTTACTTACTAGGATTGTCATCACCAAATGATTGCTATGTAACATTTGTTAATGAAAATAAAACATTTCTATTTATTTATAAATGACGGAAAGTTTGTGTGTGGGTACCTTATACACCCCTGCTTACCCCTCTTCGCGCCTTCCCATTACGGTTTCCTTTGAAAGGGTAGTCAGAGGTGAAACACCTATTTCTCGTCAGAGATATGTTTGGGTTCCAACGGGACATACGTCTTCGAAGTTCCTCTCTTATTTAGGCTTTCTCTCGATGTTTCCTTCACCGTAATTATCGTGGTGTGATTAATCACTCTACTCATATTTAGTAAACTGGTGTAGTCGTGATTAAAACATGCAATTTTTGGAACTGGAGCCTCTTAGCGACCAAGACAGCAGTGTAAACCGGTCACCGGTCATATCATAGCGTCGAGTCACCCACACCCACCCAGGTATAGCGCCGTTCTTCGATTTTTATTTCTTATAGAATAGAATAGAATAGAATATTTTTATTTCAGACCGGAGTCCATAGGGTTAGTAACAAATTTTAACTTAAATTCTAGTGTTAGTAGGTTACAGACACATAAATATGTACAATTAAATTTCGCCATGGAGCCGCATCCACACGGATGGCAAACATGCATGCGGTCCGCCTGATGGTAAGTGGCTACCGCCGCCTATGGACGCTCGCAAGACCAGGGGTATCTTCACAGACCTCTTTCGCTGCAATGCTAGTTGTAAAATGTTCTTACCTTCATATCGAGTGGGCCCACCAACTAACCTTACTCTCCCTTCCAAATTCTTCTGCTTGTTCAACAAATTCTGAATGAATGCCGCTCTGGTAGACCTTTCACTGTCACTTAGGTCTCTACTGAAAACTACCTCCAAAAGAAAAAATACTTCCACTAAGCTGCATAATGTCCGCATTTTAAATTCTACCCAATATCCTTTGGAGTACGTAAGGTATTTCAATAACCGTAAACTTTTTCTATACGTAATACGTAATAGTACGAACGTAACGAATGAATTAAAAGAATAACGTAAGGAATAATAACGATACGTAAATAGTACCGCGTAAGGTATAAAAAATATTCCTTAAATGTATCTTTTATTTAAAAAAATATACATTTTTTAAATTAGTTTTTCAAGTTTTTTCAAGTATGAGTAGTTATAGTAAGTTTAACTCTTACTTTATAATAAAAAGGCTAGATAATGTTTATTACGTGATCACAAACAAGCGTTGTTAAGGAGCCTTGCGTTGCGTTCTTAGTTCACGAATGTACTGGAGTGCGCTGTAATAATTGTAGCAATTATATCTCTGTACTAGTTCAATGTCAAGATATTTGATGAGTTCTCCGTACACATAGTTAAGGAGCATATTTTAAATTAATATGACCATTCTCCTGTCAAAATGAATATAATAAAGTTTGTTTGAACGCGCTAATCGCAAGAAGCATTAATCCAAAGTGAAACGCCCGTGAGATAAGGAAGGCTAGAAGGCCGAAGGGTTAAAGGCTATTGGCTATAATTATTATACAATCATATATGTTTTATGAGTCTGTGACCGCCTCACAGACATGATGTTAGACTACTTTGACTATATTGATCTAAATTTCTTCTCAATGGTATGCAAGTTCCATTAAGAAAAGAGTAACCATGGAGTTTCTTGCCGGTTCGTCTCCATGGAAACGACCAACCCGAACCGTGCACCTTTTTCGACGTTTTATAAGTGCCCACCTAGGGCTATGTGAAATAAAAATATTTTGATTGATTGATTGATTGATATTCTTCACCTTAAGGCTCACGGTGTGATAAAACCCTGTGATTAAGCTTAGAAACCACATGGAGTACCATCCAAGTTTGAACCTGCATTTTAGACTTTGAAGCCACTCGTCCATCGGTGCTATGATCGTGTCTAATGTTTATTCCATTGTAGCGCGACATCCCCTTAATTAGAGCAATCAACACGCGGAACATTGTAAGGAACTCCATTCCATTTGACCCAAATAAAACGGCGCAAATGGTACTATGGGACTTTGCCACGCGATCATCGTCTCTATTGCTGAAACTTTAGGTCCAAAATTACTTTTGAATCTTGTCAAAGATCCAGCTTATAATGGTTGGAACATGGAACTTTTTCGTTAAAATTCTGATGTCATAGCGGCTCTAGTAATTTCAATAATTAGTACTGTATTGTTTGTTATTGGGAAATGAGTATTAAAGAGTACTTACTCGTATAATATAAAAGAAAAGCGAATGTACAGTTCAGTAGAGTATACGCTGATGGAAAACATTGAGAGGAAACTTGCATACGCATGGGAAGAAATTCGAAGGTGTATGTATGCTTGAGTAACGGCGACGGACTCACCATCTGTCACGTAGGCACCTAAAATACATCCGGCTAAAGTGGGTGTCTGGAGACTACCTACATACCTTTGCCTACCGCTTCGGGGACCCTTGTGGAAAGGCGTGAAAATATCTGTATATACCATAAGGGGTAGACTAAGATGTAACTAAACACCCTCAAATCGCTTGAGATATATTTAGGTGCCGTAAGTTTAGCACGACTACACATACGCCTTTGAAGGTCTTCGCGAACGTATGCCTGTCTACTAATCACTGTACTTAAGTCACACCACGAGCTTTACAGTGAAGGAAAACATCGAGAGGAAACCTGCATACGTTTGAGGAGCAATTCAAATTCGAATGGACTCGCCATCTGTCACGTTGGCACCTAAAATATATCTCTAGCGGAAAGTGGGTGTGTCGGTGCTACATTTACACCTCTGCCTACCCCTTTCGGAGTAAAACTATAGTATGATAACAGCTTTATATAGATATCGTTAATTGTGAGAGACTTGTGCCTGAGGTAAGTTTGGGAAACCTGCGGTATGATGCGATATATTATAAAAAATATTCGTTTACAAAAAAAAGTAAACACAGATATCAGTAAATTATAATATGTACATAATATGTTATATCCATCACACCGAGTCCCTAACGGGGTAGGCAGAGAGTATAGAGCGCCAGTTCTTTCTAGACTTACATACTTCTTTCGCTTCGTCCTCATTCATAAGTCTCTTCATACATGCTCGTCGGTTTCGAGTACTCTTGACATTCCCGTCCTTGAGCGTTTGCTTCTTCTGATATAATCAAGATTTGCTGCTGTATACAGTAGATAAATAGTGTGAGCCGTGGTGCCGAGAAGATTGCAAGTTTGAATCCCGACCAAATCAATTACACCGTGAAATTTACTATGAGAAGAAATTCAAATTATCTTTCTAGAACACGACTAGACACAACTCCGATTAATAAAGAAAGTATCGTCTATTGTAGTTAGTATTAATAAGAGTAATTATTCAAATCTAACTGAATGTATGAAGCGAAATACAGGTGTAACCGTAAAGAGAGCCTGGCGCGTTTATTTGTATTGTGGCCGGTAGATGGCACTGTACCTTTAATATTACTTTTTGAATCGTGCTACCATGGCGTTCTACGTGTATGGTATTTGACACTTTTTGGGGAATTTTATGTCGGTTCATTACTAACCCGATCCCAATACCTACTTACTCGAGGAACAGAGCATCAGTTTGTTACAGTGTTGTTGTACTATAAAATAAACAAAACACACACAGCTTAATTTAATTTAATTAATATAAATGATAGATTGAGATTTCGTAATGCTGTTGCTGTCCCGTACCTGGTTACAGCATCTTTAACCCGTATGAGAGTAGTCCCAATAAAAGCGTCAGGGCCTATAGATCTCTGCAAATTTACGGCACCAGCAAAAGTTTTATTACACGCCTCTTAAGGCTCGACCAGAGTATTTTGACCTGTCACGCCTCCTATCTAATATATATGTAAGAAAATTCTAAAGCTGAAGTGTACGTTTGTATGTGTGATAGCCAATCATAAGAACTACTGGTTCAGCTTGAAAATTTGTTTATATATATAAGGCGTATGTGTAGTACTTGAGTAACGGCAACGGACTCGCCATTTGGTACCTAAAATATATCTCTGGCGGAACCCACCCACTTTCCGCCAGAGATATATTTTAAGTGCCAACGTGATAGATGGCGAGTCCATCGCCCTTATACAAGCCCGACTATACATATGCCTTTGAATTTCTTCTCAGACCTATGCAGGTTTCCTCTCGATGTTTTCCTTCACCGTAAAGCTCGTGGTGTGACTAATCACTGTACTTAAGTTCTGAAAAACTCATTGGTACAGTCGGGATTCGAACTTGCGACCTTTGCATCGCAGGCAACTGCTCGAACCACTCGCCCACCACGGCTCTTATCTCGGCACAATAAAATTGTGCTTCTACTGAAAATTTTCATAAAAAAAAAGGAACAGTTAAATCAAATTTTACACGGAAGAAACCGCGTGGCAAAGCGAATCTCTTTGAATATTGAATCAAGGATACTGATTCCAATATACGACCGGGGATCTGAATCATTGGTCCGGTTACGTGGGAGCGTAAAAAGGGAATCCTTTTCAGTGTCCCGTTCCATATTAGCTGTGTTTTGTAAATCATTTGTAATATTTCCTTTATTTTCTTGTGATTGAGCACATATCTGAGAGAATGGGCTATGAAATATGTTTTTATCGTTGAAGATTCGCCATTTATTTTAGTGTACATTACTAGCCGTTTATTATTAACCGTGATGGCCGAGTGGCTCGAGTAGCTGCTGCGACACCAACTTCGCAAGCTCGAAACCCGACTGTACCAATGAGTTTTTCCTGACTTAAGTACAGTGATTAGTCACACTACTAGCTTTACGGTGAAGGAAAACATCGAGAAGAAACCTGCATACATTTGCGAAGCAATTCAAAGACGTATTCGACGAAATCGTGCTTGAGTAACGTCGACGGACTCTCCATCTGTCACGTTGGCACATAGAATATATCTCTGGCGAAAAGTGGGTTTGTGGGTTCTACCTATACACCTCTGCCTACCCCTTCGGGGCCTTATGGGAAGACGTGAGGAGTACAAATTTATTGTACATTGTGGTCCAATTTGTCCTTATGGCCGAGAGTTTGAGCCAGCAAAGGCAAAGGTCATGGGTCACTTTCATGTGTGATGAAGAAAATTATTTAATTGCTTGGCTCATGTATGTTAATCCTAGCCATCTGCGTCTTTTCTTGACATCTACCTTACCTTTTATGATAGTCCAAAGCATCTATCAAGTCCTATATGATGCTATCATATTTTCACGTATACATGCATGATAAATATTAATATCATTAAGGGTAAGGTTGATCTCTCCAAAGCTCACGTGAAAGATTGGCTATCCAATTTCACAAAATAAAATGTAAATTTAAATCCAGACTGAGTAATTGTTTGGATCTGAGCATTTACTCAAGATAATAAAGCGAGCGTAGATAACTATCGTTGTGATTAATTAGTCTGGGTGTAACACCCATTTAGAAACACGTATCTGCTTAATATTTTCGACGCTGATATAATTAACCGGTCTGGATGCCGGATAATAATAGAACCTTCGAGGTAAAACTTAATTTTGTATTGAAGAGGTGAATAATATAATTAAAAAAAAAAATTTTGATTAATTAATTAAGTTTTGTAAACGGTTGCAGTCTATTTTTAACTTGTTTCATGGGAAAAAGCGTTACTGATCATTAGACAAGTTAATGTATTGCAAATTATATGTGTGTGATTAGCTCTAATAATAAATAATAATATTTATTTATTTACAATATATCCTTCCCAGCAGATATCTACTTTTCGCCAGAGATATATTTAGATGCTAATGTGGCCGATGGCTAATAATGTCACCGCTACTCAAGCATGACTATATATATTATGTCTTTGAATTCAAATGTTATTATAAATATATGTTTTTTTAAATAAAATATAGCTTTTCATGTATAACTTCGGATTAATATAAACTACATTATTCCGTCTTCCTTCACCGTAAAGCTCTTGGTGTGACTAATCACTGTACTTTAGTTTAGAATAACTCATTGGTACAGTCGGGATTCGAACCTGCAATCTTTGTGTTGCAAGTAACTACTCGAATCACTCGGCCACCACGGCTTTTACTAGTAATATAAGTATATAAAATGTGCTTGTTCAATGCTTGAGGAAGATGAAGATGAAGAGAATAATGAAAGTGGAAGAAGCGAAAGAAGTATGTAAGGATCGTAGCAAGTGGAAAGAAGTGGTCTCTGACTACCCCTACGGGAAAGAGGCGTGATTGTATGTATGTATGTATGTATGTATGTATGTAGGTATGTATGTATGTATGTATGTTATTCAATTACGTGACATTATTAATGTCATCATCACTTAAGTTGTAAACGAATTGAAGAAACAAGAGGGTACAGTTAAATTAGACTTTTATTTTTAAAAGCACTTCGACTTGTTGCATTAACGTTATACGATCTTTAAATGTTATGGAATGCTAACATTGTTATAATTATCTTGTTTTATGTATGCTTTGTATAGTAAGCAACGACCTATTGTCGGGCCTACGTTGTTCCCCCATACTTGAGTACTATTGCTGTAACGAAATAAAATATTGTATATGCCTAACGATTTGAAAAGAGTAACCATGGAGTTTCTTGCCGGTTCTTCTCCATGGAAGCGACCAACCCGAACCGTGCTTCTTTTTCGACGTTTTATAAGTGCCCATCTGGGCCTATGTGAAATAAAAAGATTTTGATTTTGAATGTGACATACAGAAAGATATGCTGTTCCAATTGCTTTGAATGAAAGTCGTGAAGTTTAAATGTATTTTTTACGTGCGTGTAAATATGACACTTACTTCCATTTTAGTACGAGATAAAGTTTATACGATATACGAGAATTTAATGACACAATCGAAAATAATATAACATATCTCGACATTGTTGCACATTGACTATTTATTAAAAAAAAAAAAAAATTGATGCCTTTATACTAAGTTTCGGAGAGAGGATTTCTCCTTTTAATAACGCTGTAATTTTGTCATAAGAGGGCATGACAGGTTTCCCGTTCAAACCAAATTCAATACTATATAATATTTTATTATCATCACACACGACGCGACCTTAACCTTCGCTGTCAGCAGCTCTGACTATTAGACCAGAAGCTGGATTAGATAATTTGATTACGTATGTATGTCCTTATCGACTCCCCCAGTGGCCTACCCTTTACCCTAGTAAGGGGTATTCAGGGGTTACATGCATAGTTACTCCTCCTTTTGGCCCTGGTTAAAATAAACAAATTGCATCAGAGAGTCTTGGTAATTAAAGAGAGTAGACACGTTTAGCAGGTTGCTAGAGAAATCAAGGTACGATTGATATTTAAGCTAATTGGTCCATTATGGCGGGGCTTGAAGGGTCGATGTACGAAAATTTGTTCAAGTGTCTCCTAATTCACTTTTCCAAGCTCTAGGCTTTGGTTCAATTTGAACAAAGATTCACTTAAAAATTAAGACACAATGATACAGAAAAATCACTCTCGCGATGTAATTTCGATACTCTATTTAGTGAGAAATAATAATAATAATAAATAATATATCCTCACGCCTTCCCACAAGGGTCCCCGAAGGGGTAGGCAGAGGTGTATAGGCTATACCCACACACCCACTTTCCGCCAGAGGTATATTAGGTGCCAACGTGACAGATGGCGAGTCCATCGCCGTTACTCCAGCACGATAATACATACGCCTTTTGAATTTTTTCTCAGACGTATGCAGGTTTCCTCTCGATGTTTTCCTTCACCGTAAAGCTCGTGGTGTGACTAATCACTGTACTTACGTTCAGAAAAACTCATTGGTACAGTCAGGATTCGAACTTGCGACCTTTGCGTCGCAGGCAACTGCTCGAACCACTCGGCCACCACGGCTTTAGTGTGAAATTTAGTGAGAACATATTCAAAATCTATATATATATATAAATGTCATGTTGGTTTGTGTACGCATCAAAAACTCAAAAAGTTCTACACCGATCGAGCTTGAAACCGATCATGAAATTTTAGCATGATACATAATTCGCATCAAGGATTGTTTTTATCTATTTTTGCATCAGTCACATATCCACAGCGAAGCGTGGCAGAGTACAGCTAGTTGTATATGTATATCCTAACGCGTTATCGCTAAGGTCCCGGAAGAGGTAGGCGGACGTGTATTAGAATAGTATTAGTGTAGTTAGCACATCCATTTTCCATATATCACATCCATTTTCCGCCAGAGATATATTTTCTAGGTGCTAATGTGAAAGATGGCGAGTCCATCGCCGTTACTCAAGCACGACTATACATACGTCGCTGAATTTCTTCTCAAACATATGCAGGCTTCCTCTCTATGTTTACCATGAAGCTCGTGGTGTGACAAATCAGTGTATTTAAAATCAGAAAAACTCATTGGTACAGTCCGGATTCGAACTTGCAAACGTTGTGTTTATTTCTTTTATGTTTTTAGTATAATTTCATTATTTTTCTTATAGTCACACTACGAGCTTTACGGTGAAGGAAAACATCGAGAGGAAACCTGCATACGTCTGAGAAGAAATTCAAAGGCGTATGTATAGTTGTGCTTGAGTAACGGCGATGGACTCGCCATTTGTCACGTTGGCACCTAATATATCTCTGGCGGTAAGTGGGTGTGTGTGTGTGGGTATTATCTATACACCTCTGCCTACCCCTTCGGGGACCCTTGAGGGAAGGCGTGAGGATATATTTATTATTTTATTTTTCTTTTATTACTCCTTTTAATGATGTTGTTATTATATTATCTTTTTTTATAGCACATGTGTAACAAAAAAGCATGCGGTCCGTCTGATGGTAAGCGGTTACCGCCGCCTATGGACGCTGGAGCTATTTGTTTTATTGTACTCTCATTAGGATGTATTTATTCACAATAACTTGTAACTTTTAGAAGACAACTTTTCTAGTTTCTGAAACAACCCGTGTGTAGAAGTTTCGATCGTAGATCTAACTTTTGGATAGTCTAAGGAAGCCAGAGTATCGCGGACTTTGCTTTAGAACTTTGAAAGTCAGTTCAATAATAATAATATCCTCACGCCTTCCCACAAGGGTCCCCGAAGGTGTAGGCAGAGGTGTATAGGTAATACCCACACACCCACTTTCCGGCAGAGGTAATAATAATAGTTTTACGGCCGTGGTGGCCGAGTGGTTCGAGCAGTTGTAATCTCGACTGTACCAATGAGTTT
Organism: Drepana arcuata; assembly: GCA_016069955.1. Taxonomy (NCBI): domain Eukaryota; kingdom Metazoa; phylum Arthropoda; class Insecta; order Lepidoptera; family Drepanidae; genus Drepana; species Drepana arcuata. The sequence goes on from JACCPG010000590.1 coordinate 22,742, forward strand.
TTCTGAACTTAAGTACAGTGATTAGTCACACCACGAGCTTTACGGTGAAGGAAAACATCGAGAGGAAACCTGCATACGTCTGAGAAGAAATTCAAAAGGCGTATGTATAGTCGTGCTTGAGTAACGGCGATGGACTCGCCGTCGCCATCTGTCACGTTACAAAAATAAATGAAAATTACTATCAATTACATTAAATTTATTTTAATTCAAGTCAGGCACAATTGAATTCTTTCTATAACATTATAGTTTATAAAAAATTATTCATTATTATTTATTTTCTTATACCTAACTAAATTTGGCTGTCACTATGCGCATCCATTTCTTTTCATTATCAACGATTGATGAGAAGTGCTACAAGACGCGACAGCCACGCCATCTATCTCGTTGACATGGAATATATCTCAGGCAAAAACGGAACCTTCTGTTAAGGCGAGAAGGATAAGTATTGCATAAAAATACTTATAGCACAAATAACATTTGTTTTATATTTCTTTGCGCGACACTTTATGCTCCCAGTTGAATTTCATTCAACGCCATCCATTAAACATTCAGCAAGAACATGCATGTAAAGCAGTGTACAGTTCAGGACAAATAAAGGGACATCTCTTACAATAATTAGTTACATTGTGAATAAAAAAAAATTTAAAAGGTTTTTATCTTACAAAGAATTATATCACAATAATAATTTTCTCAAATCACTATAATTTTTTTTTAATCACTATAATTTTTGAGAGAGGTAGGGCATAACGGGCTTCCCGTTCGAATTTGGAGCTACCCGACTGGGGCATGACCTCCACCTTATAGAAGTCCGTAGCCAAATAACACAATTTATTGTTGTGTTCCTACGTGGTGAATAAGGTTTCCAGTAATGAGCTCCTTGGGGAGGGGGAGGATTGTTACAGTGTGTTGGAAGCAGAGGGATTAAACCTTATGCTGCCAACACACTATAACTCTCCGAACACAGAGTGGCAACATGCAAGTGATACTTCGGTATCGTGAGCGTAAATAGGCTACGGTAATCGTTTCCCATCAGGTGAGCCGTATGCTTGTTTACCACTCATGTTGTATAAAAAAAAATTATTAAGATACTCTGACCATATGTGACAAGTGACATGTGACAGTATGATGGTGACTCTATCTCTGCTTTCTAACGACAACCCTTGGAAAGACTCAGCGTGATTATGTACGCAAACTACTACCCGATTCCGAATATCAACGTAGGTTAAAAATAAGGCAGCAAAGTGCCACTCAATAGCCAGAGTTCACGAATGCGGCTATGGTAGCCATTGGTGACGCAAGAGGTGATTAGTAAGTCAACTAGTTTGCTTGTGGTGGCGATGGTAAGAGTACCATGGGTGAAGTTGGCACCCGTGTGACGTGCTGAGGCAAAGTGCTGAGCACCAAAGATCTACTTGACAGAGGACGGCCACCAAGGAGTTTTAGTGCCTAGAAGTGTGTCTGCTTCCTCAATGACGGATAACTATTGGCGGTTTCCCCATAGATAAAATGCTCACTGATATGTACTATTATTATAACGGAACCGAAACGAAAACCGAAAATAGGACTGAAAATGTGTTCCCCATTTTTGCACTGGAGTGTTCAGCTCTTTTCTTGCAGATTAATATTTCACAGGCGCCGACGCCAGTGGTTTATTCCTCGGCAGCTCGTATACGTGTAGAAAGCGCTCACCATCATATGCACGTAATTTTCGAGTGTAATTACTTCTCGAGTAATATATCATGCTTAATGTATGTACTTGTATTGTAATATCTTGTGTAACACCGCCCTGTTGGCCTTGTGCATAATTGGATGGTTCCTATCGCAGGTTCGATTCTTGCTGACAACGGTTAGTATGTCACGTCTAGTGACATATACCTGATGCAGTGTGGGTTTTATTTACCTCTACTATCTTTGATATGAAATTCTCATCAGATAATGTAGATTAGATTAGTCACACCACGAGCTTATTCTGCAAACACACTATAACTCTCCGAACATAGAGTGGCAATACGCAAGTGATACTTCGGTATCGTGAGCGTAAATAGGCTACGGTAACCGTTTCCCATCAGATGGGCCGTATGCTTGTTTGCCACTCTTGTTGTATAGAAAAAAAGAGCTATACATTGAAGGAAACATCGAGAGTCGTGCTTGAATAACGGTGATGGACTCGCCATCTGTCAAGTTGGCACCTAAAATATATCTCTGGCTGAAAGTGGGTTTGCGGGTACAACTCTGCCTACCCCTTCGGGGACGTCTGGTCGGAAGGCGTGAGAATATATTATTTTTAAGAATATATAAGGAATACAAAATGACATGCAACATAACAATTTAGGTGGTGACATCAATATTGGTTCCTTAACTATAGGAAATCACGACATGCGTTTCGTTAACATACATACATATCATCACGCCAAGTCCCTAACGGGGTAGGCAGAGAGTATAGAGCGCCAGTTCTCTCTAGACTTACATACCTCTTTCACTTCGTCCACATTCATCAGTCTCTTCATACATGCTCGTCGGTTTCGAGTACTCTTAACGTTCCCCACGTAACGTAATTGAATTAAGCGTAACGTCCTTCAGAGTCCGATCTATTTGATCCAGGTAGTTGGAACGTGGCCTTCCACTGCCTCTTCTTGCACACACTTTAGCTTTGTATATCTGTTTCGTCAATCTTTCTTCACTCATCCTCTCTATGTGTCCAAACCAACGTAACATGCCTTTCTTCATCTTTACAATCACGCCCTCATTAACGCCAGTTGATTTGCGAATCTCTTCATTGCGGATTCGATCTAATATCGTTACGCCGCACATTTTTCGAAGAGATCGCATCTCGACTACATTCAAGCTATTTTCATACTTCCTCTGTCATACCCAGGATTCGCTGCCATACAATAAGGTAGGTACCAATATCGCGTTGTGGACAGCAACTCGAGCATTCTTGCTTAGACTTTTACTGTCCATCAACGCCGACATGGCTCCATTCACCTTATTATTCGTTAACATAACATAACATAACATAACAAATAAAATATTGCGTAAGGATACATAGTAAGGTGTTGCTTAGTTTAGATTAGGGTTAGCTTATAAATAAGTTTTTTAAAAGTCCTTAAATTATTATGAAAAAGATTTAGTTATAGATATTGTGGTTAAAGTGTAAAACTATTCCACGCTCTGCCCACTCCAAGAGGGAGGGACTCAGCGTGATGTGTGTTTATGCTATCTGATTTATCTGGATATATACTTATATGGGTACACATGTATATACGACTAGCTGTGCCCGCGACTTCGTCGGCGTGGATGGCTTTTTGATCTATCGTTTTTTTCTAATAAGTATCCTATGTTACTTCTGATACCTTCAAGAATATGTGTACAAAGTTTCATGATGATCGGTTAAGTAGTTTTTACGTGAAAGCGTAACAAACAAACTTACATTCACATTTATAATATTAGTAAGGATTAACGTATGTATGGATAGCTACTTTAACCCGTAACCCGTCTATATATAATAGCAGAAAAAGGTATCGATTAGGGTACCTATGTGAAGCATAAACGTCTAATAGACCATTATTTACCTTTCCACACTACTTATCCGGTGGGATGTAGTCCAATCCGATTGAATCCGGTCTTAAGCGGATAAATGCGGCCACAAATGATTAGGGCTTAATTGAATTCGATTGGTTCTAAGCATATTAATTGGATTAATTAAACTGATCGTTCTCATATCAATTTAATATTGTTTTGAGTGATTTTTTATTTGAGTCCTAACTCCTAGGGCTAACTAGGGTTCCTGACTTCCACCTACAAAGCTAATTTGCTGCTTAATTAAACCCTTAATATAAAAATAATAATGAAAAATTAAACTGTACTTAAGTTTTTAGAAAAACTCATTGGTACAGTCGGGATTCGAACTTGCGACCTTTGCGTCGCAGGCAACTGCTCGAACCACTCGGCCACCACGGCACACACACTTAGTCACACCACGAGCTTTACGGTGAAGGAAAACATCGAGAGGAAACCTGCATACGTCTGAGAAGAAATTCAAAAAAGGCGTATGTATAGTCGTGCTTGAGTAACGGCGATGGACTCGCCATCTGTCACTTTGGCACCTAATATACCTCTGGCGGAAAGTGGGTGAGTGGGTATTACCTATATATCTCTGCCTACCCCTTCGGGGACCCTTGTGGGAAGGCGTGAGGATATATATTATTAAAATTAAACTAAAAAAAAACTAAATCTATAAATATATATGTATTTACGCCTTTTCTTACATAGGTCCCCGAAGGGGTAGGAAGAGGTGTATAGGTAATACCCACACACCCACTTTCCGGCAGAGGTAATAATAATAGTTTTACGGCCGTGGTGGCCGAGTGGTTCGAGCAGTTGCCTGCGACGCAAAGGTCGCAAGTTCGAATCCCGACTGTACCAATGAGTTTTTCTAAAACTTAAGTACAGTGATTAGTCACACCACGAGCTTTACGGTGAAGGAAGCCCTCTTGTCACGGAGGGCCTCAATAAGTTTCCTCGAGACATCCTTATAAAAATGTAGAGCATCTGGTCCCCAAAGTTTCGACTCCAAACGTAGTCTTGGCTCTTGGATGATAGCATTTTTTGCGGCAAGCACTGCATTCCTGCCGAGCATTAGCTAAGTAAATTAATTAAATACTGTGGAAAATATATCAATTTTTAGTGTTGAACCACACAGTACCCCAGCAGTTAAGATGGCGGTTAAAAGCTTAAGACACAGATAAAATAGTTTTAAATGGAAAACTTTTACTGTGTGCTCGCTACTCCGAGCAGCCACTTTCAAGGTGGAGAAGCAAAGTAATTCGCAAACTGACATCAAAGTTTCATTTAACTGTTGTAGGTACAGCGAGAGATAAAAAGCTTTATACTAAAATATAAGTTACTTTATTTATTTTTATTTTTATTTTATTATAACAGCCGCGGTGGCCAGTTCGAGTAGTTGCCAACGACATAAAGATCGCAAGTTCGAATCCCGACTGTACCAATGAGTTTTTCTGAACTTAAGTACAGTGATTAGTCATACCACAAGTTTTACGGTGAAGGATAACATCGATAGAAAACCTGCACACCTCTGAGAAGCAAATGAAGCTATAGTCGTACTTGGGTACCGGCGATGGACTTATTATTTTGTATCATTATTATACCCTACTACAACCGTTTTCCTTCAACGCAAGGCTCGTGGTGTAACTAATCTGTGTAAGTAAATGACAACTGTATATAATTAATTTAAACATTTCAGACTGAAGACACTGCCTCAAGGATATTTAAATTTCACGCCATTTTCCGACGGAGGATGAAAATCCTTCATTCAATTTAATCCTAGTTATGACCAATATACCTCGTAATCTATCATTGGTTTGGAAAATAGCTCTCAGAAAAAAATCTACCAGATAATTTTCTTTAATTCGCCTCTTTACTTAGTCAGTCTCAGAAGTAAATGTATTCTAACAAACCAATTTATAGACAGTAATAGCAGGAATTAAGCATGCAGTCAGCTTGATGGTAAGCGGTTACCGTACCATAAAGACGTGCACTAATACACACATCCCTGTCCCTCCCGGGTAGGTAGAGAGTATTTAATAGTAAATTTAATTTATCTTTTTGTTGTAGTGGTCGAGGAGTTCGAGTTGCCTGCGACACTAAGATCACAAGTTCGAATCCGGACTGTACCAACGAGTTTTCCTGATCTTAAGTACAGTGATGAGTCACACCACGAGCGTTAAGGTGAAGGCAAACATCGAGAGGAAACCTGCATGCGTTTGAGGAGCAATTCAAAGACGTATGTTTAATTGTATAGTTGTGCTTGAGTAACGGCGGACTCGTCATCTGTCACGTTGGCACCTAAAATAAATCTGTGGCGGAAAGTGGGTATGTGGGTACTACCTATACACCTCTGCATACCCCTTCGGAGAACTTTATGGCAAGGCGTGAGGTAGAGAGTAAAGCGCCAATTCGCTCTAAACTTACAGACTTTACATGTACACCCATTAAATAAAAGTTGTGTGAAGGCGTGAGGATATGCTATATATATATATATATTTATATAATATATACATATATAATATAATTATACATACACAGTACAATAATACTAACTGAAGTAAGAAACAAAATGTTAACAGCAATTTTTTTTCACTTTATCACGCCGAGGGAATGTTTTAACGCAATTAATTACAAAAATTTGAGACAAAGACGAAGGCAAGGTAACTTTTTCCATTCCGGTGAGATTAGAACTTTTTATATTCACCGACGTACCTCTCACCTACAAATGGCAGTGTACTTGTCATTTATTATAGAGCTAGCTAATTTCCGGCGAATTTACCTGCGTTTTATCAAAACATTCGTTCCTTGAGCTTTCTTATATATATATATATATATATATATATATATATATATATATATATATATATATATTTAAGATTCTATAATGAATGACGACCGTCTGGTCTAGTGGTTAGAAATCCTGACTGCGAAACTTGAGGTCGCGGGTTCGAATCCCGCTGAGGGCAGATATTTGTGTGATGAACACGAGTATTTATGTATATATCTATCTATATAAGTAAATATATCGTTGTCTAGTTACCATAACACAAGCTTTGCTTAATTTGGGACTAGGTCAATTTGTGTGGAATTGTCCCAAGGTATTTGTTTATTTATAATGGACATACAGACAGACAAACATTCTAGAATCGTAAACGGCTAGACCGATTTTAATGAAATTTTCTGTGTGTCTTCACGTGGATGCGAGAATGGTTCAGATTCACAATTGAACCCGATAGGGGATGTACGTTTGAGAAGAATTTCACAGATTTAAGTACGTACAGTCATGATTGGGTAACGGCGCTGGACTCGCCCTCTGTCACGTTACATATGGGTATGTAATTTTTTTATTTATTAATTACGGAACAAAAATACATAGTACAAAATTATATGCCATAGTGCCTGCAGTAGTAATAAGCTGTGTCGCAGACATTAACACTCATCCCGGAAGGAGATGGTCACACTTCCTATAGATACAGGACTTTACTTTACTTACAGGATTACTACCTACACACCTCTGTCTACCCCTTCGGGAAACCTTGTGGGAAGGCGTGAAGGTATATTTTTACAATAATAATCTACGGGTAGCCGTGGTGGCCGAGTGGTTCGAGCAGTTGCCTGCGACACAAAGATCGCAATTTCGAATCCCGACTGTACCAATGAGTTTTTCTGAACTTAAGTACGGTGATTAGTCACACCACGAGCTTTACGGTGAAGGAAAACATCGAGAGGAAACCTGCATACGTCTGAGAAGAAATTCAAAGGCGTATGTATAGTCGTGCTTGAGAAACGGCGATGGACTCGCCATCTGTCACGTTGGCACCTGATATACTTCTGGCGGAAAGTGGTTGTGTGGGTATTACCTATACACCTCTGCCTACCCCTTCGGGGACCCTTGTGGGAAGGCGTGAGGATATATTATATTATATTATATTTATTATTTATAATCTACATATACAATATGGTCAAAAACAAAAATGTTTTTGACTTTATTCAACGTAAGGGACACTAAAAAACTTTCAGGAAAAGAAACGTCTTAAGAAACTCCCGGGCACTCTGTTTAAACATTGCTTCCCTTTAAGTGTTGTAAGCCGATCCTAAGCAAAGTTTGTAATATTGGGATCGGTGACTGACGGACATGTAAGACATAAATAAGTGAGCCGTGGTGGCCGAGTGGTTCGAGTAGTTGCCTGCGACACAAAGATCGCAATTTCGAATCCCGACTGTACCAATGAGTTTTTCTGAACTTATGTACAGTGATTAATTAGTCACACCACGAGCTTTACGGTGAAGGTAAACATCGAGACGAAACCCTTCATACGTCTGAGAAGCAAAGAAACTTTATCGTTACAGCAGTTTTTTTTATACGAAAATGATATACTTATTATTATTTTGTTTTTGAGCAACTGTTGTATATTTGTCACGCTGTGTAGATCTCTCTAGATTATACCTACTCTGCGTGGCGTATATATATATGTCGGAGAATACATGTGGTTAGCTTTCTCTATGGGAAGCAAACTTTGTAAAATAACTTTATTACCTACGATTAGGCTTAGACCTTGGACGGCACATGGTTGTCAACGTAGCCGCGATCACAGGACTAAGGAAACTATTGTTTAGAACTATCCCAAAAGGATGTTCGCCAGATGTTGGACAAAGGGTCCATAGAAAGATCCTTTTATAATGTTTGCCAGATGTTTGGAAGAGAGTCCATTTTTGCATTATGAGAGAAATGGGGTTTTCGGAGTAAGACCAAGATACCAGTCTTAGCGACGGGGACGTAGCGAACAGTTGTCCTGGTGATCGCGGATTCGTTTATCCTCGCGTCTGAGTCTATCGTGTACATAACTATCATATACTCTCGTTATGATTATCTCGACTCAGAATATCCGCGTTACCGCGAATGCTATATTATACATAAAGATGGGTAATAACAGCAAGAATGGTCATACTTCATCGGGTTCTGTCTCGCCGCCCCGACATATACATATATATATATATATATATTGTATTCTAAAAGAATACCTGCGGGCATGTACAGTCAGCAAATAAATACTGGAAAGCTTGCCATTTATTTCAATAAATAGTTTCTGTGTTGCATTTTATCCCGTCAGCAAATACCAGGTTTCATTCGGTTAAGTCTGTAAACACAATGTAACGCACAGTATTAATTAAATCTTACTTTGTACTCACAAACACATGTAGCTCGTAAAAGTAAATGGATTGGACGTACCTAATCTACAAGAGGTCGTTGGCCCTTGTCCTGGAGCCAACGCCTCATAGCGCGTACAAGATTCCCCTTTTAAACACGTTTTAAGGTTCCATACAAAAATATTTTAAATAGCTGTCTCGCGTTTTTTGCCGTCTTAAATTTCATTTACATCTTCATGCCTCTTCACCCCCAATAATATACTTTAGGTGTCTGGGGATCTGTCGCCGTTTCTCAAGCACAACTATACAAATACATCTTTGAAGGTCTGAAAGAAGATGTAGGGACGAAAATTGAAAAAGGTATGCTGAGATGGTTTGGCCATGTCGAGAGAATGAATGAAGAACGATTGACGATAAAAGTGTAGGTATAAGGCGAGTGTGAATGAAAGTGTTGGAAGGGGTAGACCTAGGCGGACGTTTCTAGACCTAATTAGGGACGTCTTGAAAAAAGGTCAGGTCAAGAGTACCCTAAACCGAAGAGCATGTATGAAGAGAATAATGAACGTGGACGAAGCGAAAGAAGTATGTAAGGATCGTAGCAAGGAAAGAAGTGGTCTCTGCCTATCCCTACGGGATAGAGGCGTGATTATATGTATGTATGTATGAATATATCTTTGAATGTCTTCTCAAATGTATGCAGGCTTCCTCTCGAAGTTTCCCTTCACCGAAAAGCTTGTGGTGAGTTTTAATATTCAGTATAGGTAGTGCCATCCACGAAGACGCGCCCACCCAAAGTCTAGTTGAGGAGGTCGCGAGATGCGGGGATATGACCTGAGTCTATTAATTATAGTGTGCACTTATAAGTAGGTAATCAGTGTGTACATTACTAACATCAGTGGAAGGTTTACACTATAAACTATAGGGAAGATTAGTGGGGTTCGAATCAACGATTCTAATTTTTCTTTCCTTATAAACAATCTTAAGAAAGTGTAGAAAGGGTGAAATTAGCCTGGCAGATTTATGTTACACTCGTTTTCGCCAAACACTTCACGTATCGTTTGATTTATTGCGCCGCTGTGTGGCCATAGATAATATTATGGTTCTGCCGATACGCTTGCGTAGGTCTGATTTATTTTCATCGCGTGTTGCCATATAGTTTATTAAATTATTGCCACTTGATAGTTGGGCAATTCAATAATAGGAGATATTCAAGTTATTGAACTCTGTCCACTTCTCCCGGACTTAATTAGATCTATTCTAATATATTTTGGAGTCCTTCAACTCTGCACAGATTTGAACTCAAATGGGCTTAATTTATAGGCTATAATTGCAGATATTAGTTAAGTCTATAACTCAATTGCTTGACACAAGATGTCGCTTTTAAAAATAAGAACTCGTCATTGTTTAGTTCCATGAATTTAAAAATGTTTCTCGCTTTTCAACCTGCTATTGCAATTACAACAAAATGGGTATTCTGATTTGAAATGACAGATATATTTTTTCATTTGAATCAATCTGACTGAATTACCTGGCATAGATTACTTAAAATACAACCTAATTCATCTGGTACATTGATTTGATTTGGAAACAAAGATAAATAGAACACATATTTCATAGGAGGATTAGGTAAATCGTCAGTTTACTGTGTTCATATATACTACTAGCTGTACCGCCCAGCTTCGCCCGGTTTGTTTTGTGGAAGCAATAGTTGAAAAACGACTTTTATTTAACGCGCCCGCGCGTTCCACCTTGCGGGTGGAGATTCATAAAATCTATTCTTAGCTGACCTCTACACCGCGTAAGGAATACTCGTACCAAATTTCAAGTCAATCGGCCTTATAGTTCCTGAGATTTCGTCATGAGTGAGTTCACAAACGGGATCTAATAAATAAAAAAAAATCGCGTCTGTTTGTCATTCTGTTGAGGTTTTCCCTGGAGAGTACAGCATGGAGTTCTTCAAGAAGGGTGTGAAAAGATTCCTGCAGGGTCGGCAACGCGCGAGTGATACCCCTGGTGTTGCAAGCGTCCATAGGCGGCGGTAACCGCTTACCATCAGGCGGACCGCATGCTTGTTTGCCACCCAAGTGGTATAAAAAAAAAAAAAAAAAAAAACGCGATACTTTCAAGAAAATTAAAACTACAAAAAATTGTCTAAAAGTCTGAATTATGTTTTCTTTTTCTAAATTAGTATCCGTGCGAATCATTAGTAATTATTTTGTTGTCATAATGACGTAATCATTAGAACGTTTGCCTGGTGCGAGCACAATTGTTGCCGGATATGACCTTAAAGGTATATGACGTCACGAAATATAACAACGGTGTTGACGTTTTCGTAAGGACTCCCCTTTGTTCCCCCTTTGTATTAAGTTTCAACATCATAATAAGAACATGAGGGTGTAACTAGAAGCCTTTCACGTAGCAAGATCGTGGCTTCCTAATAGTCGTACGTAGCCGGATAAATTACATTTTCGTTGGCAACAAAATATTTCACCAACCTTAACGGATTTGAATGCAATCACCTTAGTAGTCTAAAAAAAACAGATTAGCACACCTCAATTTCTATTTACCCCCAAAAACAGCTATTATCGAATATCAGCGGAAAACAACAAGAGTCCAGGTGGAATCGTAATGTATATTTTTTGTATTCTTCTTGTTGCTCAAAGAACTCTTATCCTTAAGCGACCTGCTTAAGGTCGCTATTGAATAGCAGCCCGTGAACTCTCATTGGCTGCTCTCGCATGTCACTGAGCTGGCTGTCGTGTGTCGCTTTAAGTGTCGTTGGATGTTAAGCAACGAATGTGTAGGTACAAGCGAATTTCAAAGAATTTGCTTAATCGCCTCGTTTGCTAACACTTCAAAAGTTGCTAAATATTTTGTATACCGCTGTGTTTTAACACGCATTTCTGCTTGACTGGCATTCATTTCTAAATTAAATTCCTCAAATGTTATAACATTCTTGTTACGACTATAACTAACTTCATACCAATCTACCAGACCGGACCGGAGGCTCTTAGCATTTTTTCATGCCTTTTCAGAAATTTGTGAAAAGATAAAATTACACTATACTTTCGATGTGTGTTTCGAATATATATTTGAGCTTTTTATTAATATTAGAACTGTGTGATATGTATGTATGTCAACGTGATAGATGGCGAGTCTATCGCCGTCTTTCGGGCACAGCTTTAAAGACGTCTTAAAATTTATTCTCATCCCTGCACAAGGCTTTGACTAACGGGCTTTGAACGGGCGATCATGACTGGACTGATTTAACTCTAAGACTACTGTAATTTTTTTTTTGTTATAATTTTAATAATTTTTAATATTAAAGACTCGTATACCTAAACCGTACTCGAAGCCGACAAGCATGTTCACCACAGACTGCACAGCAAGCACCAGATACTGATGTATCTGGATGAAGCGAAAGAATGTGAGCCTAGAGAGAATAGGCGCTCTATTATCTCTGCCTCCCGATATCTTTATATGAATATATATTTATTCTGTACGTGTGTATGTCATTGAACTCCTGCTAAACGGCTGGACCTATTATAATTAAATGTTCTGTGTGACTTCAAGTGTATACGAGAAAGGTTTAGATTCGCAATTGGACCCAATAGGTGGCGCCACCATCGTTTCACCCGAGCAAAACTGGGCGGGACAGCTGTATGTATAAATATCTAGTGCGAGATGATGGAAGAAATAACATGGGAAAATCATTAGTCACTCATGGTCAAAAGAATTCACAACCACCCTAATTTTATCTGAATTATCCTGTTCAACATACTGTAGGTGTGCTTAATGGTCCAATCAATCACGCCCTATTGTTAAAAAGCGGTCCTATTGTCGCCACTGGTCGACCTTTCTGTCAGGAGTGTTGTCGTTTGATACCAGAGTGGACTCATTGTTCTTAGGTGGGCTTTTTAAATATCATTTCCGTAGGGTAAATGACCTCCGGTTGGATTTTACGTAGGCGAGTAACGGAGGCTAATTACTTAGACAACCACACTCTTCGATCCTTTTGTTAATACATAGGTAGGTAGTTTTTTACGTCATCGCGTTTTTAGAATGTCGTAGGAACAATAAAAATTTTATTCATGCATCTGAGATGAAGCTCCCTTCGAAAAATGTGTGGCGTAACGATTTAAGATCGAATCCGCAGTTTCGCAAAACAACCTGGCGTGAACGAGGGTGTGATTGTAAAGGTGAAGAAAGGTATGTTGAGTTGTTTTAGACATTTGAAAGCATAAGTAAAGAATGTAGACGAAGCGAAAGAGGTATGTAAGTCTAGAGAGAACTGGCGCTCTATACTCTCTGCCTACCCCGTTAGGGACTTGGCGTGATGATATGTATGTATGTAAAGAAAGATATACATATATTATATTTTGATAATGAAGATGAAAGAGCCGTGGTGGCCGAGTGGTTCGAGCAGTTGCCTGCGACGCAGAGGTCGCAAGTTCGAATCCCGACAGTACCAATGAGTTTTTCTGAACTTAAGTACAGTGATTAGTCATACCACGAGCTTTACGGTGAAGGAAAACATCGAAAGGAAACCTGTATACGTCTGAGAAGAAATTCAAAGGCGTATGTATAGTCGTGCTTGAGTAACGGCGATGGACTCGCCATCTGTCACGTTGGCACCTAATATACCTCTGGTGGAAAGTGGGTGTGTGGGTATTACCTATACACCTCTGCCTACCCGGGGACCCTTGTGGGAAGGCGTGAGAATACATCATTGTACTTAAGTATTGAAAAACTCATTGGTACAGTCAAAGTTCGAACTTGCAATCTGCCATTCGACCGCCACGATTTAGAAACAAAAGAAACTAAAGCTAACTGAAGTACCAGTATAATCCGGTTCAAACTACTTCACTGACTTAGTTTAGTCCGTTAGATAACATCGATAAATCAGCTAATCAATGGTCTGTCATAGCATAAAATCTATACGGTGTACCAATTTGTGAATGCAAATTAATTGATGAATATTCCGACCGTAAAACAGAAGCACAGTTGTAGTCTATTGGAACAAAGGATTTGCGTATACATTAACGATAGTGTTACATCGTTTATATACTGTTAAGTCTGAGCCAGTTTTCGTTGGCCTCTTGTTCTAGCTTCATTGTGTTAACTTCAATCAATATTCACGATACTAGTATTGTTAGAGCCGTGGTGGCCGGGAGGATCGAGTAGTTGCCTGCGACACAAAGATCGCAAGTTCGAATCCCGACTGTACCAATGAGTTTTTCGGAACTTAAGTACAGTGATTAGTCACACCACGAGCTTTACGGTGAAGGAAAACATCGAGAGGAAACCTGCATACGTCTGAGAAGAAAATAAAAGGCGTATGTATAGTCGTGCTTGAGTAACGGCGATGGACTCGCCATCTGTTACGTTGGCACCTAAAATATATCACTGGCGGAAAGTGGGTACTACCTACACACCTCTGCCTACCCTTTCGGGGACCCTTGTGGGAAGGCGTGAGGATATATTATTATAAAGATACTAATATTATAAATGCGATAGTGTGTGATGAATTTTGTTACAGAATTAGATTATGAGCGGCCCAGAGATAGATAAACGGAACGAACGCTAGGACGTGTTTTAACCAAAAACTCTACCAAAGAAATCGATTTTTGGCGGGTAAAACAGGAATAGTTACAGTATAATTAGTGCATTAAATTTAGTAAGCACTGAAATTTTAACACATCCTGTGATATGGCACAACAATACTCTTATGACTGACATACCTGTTTCGCTTAGTCCACAGACATTTAAATATTACTTTTATTTTTTCGATTTTTTTTTCTGGAATATATCCCTAGTCTATTAATCTATGAACGGAAATGTATGAAATTTTGCACAGAGATAGATTAATAGTAATAATATTTATTATTATATATTATTACTATTAATCTATCTCTGTGCAAAATTTCGTACAATTCCGTTCAAAAGTTTTGGCTTGAATGAGGATCAAACAATCTCAGACTTTCGCATAAATAAGCCTAGAAGGCTTTATATGCAAGTTAGGCAAATGTAAGCAAGTACGAATGTCTAGCCGCTCGCCACCCCTGTCCGTTAATATTCATCTCGGATGACAGCGTTTCACGCCAGACAGGTCGAATGTAAGATAAACACTTTTTTCTAATATTTTTTCTCTTAAGTCTTTCCCGGCAACACTTAGGCAACACTTACAAATCATGGGGGCGGTCTTTACCTTGAGGGTACCAGGGTCTAAGTAACATAATGGAGTAACTCATAGCTTTTCCCGCAAACCGTCGATTTGTTCTTAGAGAACTCTTAGTCTTACGGATACATCTGGAAATCATGAGGAAGAAATCTTTAAGACGTACCAGGCTCACAGAAAAGTTTTGTTGATTGGTCCTTGGAGAGGACGTGATTTACGCAGTCGCTAATCCAACGAGATCTATCACGACATCTTCGGGGCTACTGACCTATCGATTATGTGATTAAGAGTTCTTCAATTGACGAAGTGGTGTCATGAAGAAACGCCCCGAACCTTGCCTAATCTAGCTAGATTAGTTCGGCGTCTTTTACTATTCTAATCAAGTTTTTTTCATATAATGGTATAGAACGTTAACGATATACAAAAGATATTAATAATGACGATATAATTATTAATATATAATTAATAATAATAGATTGACGAAACAGATATACAAAGCAAAAGTGTGTGCAAGAAGAGGCAGAGGAAGGCCACGTTCCAACTACCTGGATCAAATAGATCGGACTCTGAAGGACGGGAACGTTAAGAGTACTCGAAACCGACGAGCATGTATGAAGAGACTGATGAATGTGGACGAAGCGAAAGAGGTATGTAAGTCTAGAGAGAACTGGCACTCTATACTCTCTGCCTACCCCGTTAGGGACTTGGCGTGATGATATGTATGTATATGTATTAATAATGACATATGTACCCCGTATGTCGTCTGTACCACCAACATCGGCAAAGCGCGTTGCCTGTCGTCTATCGATTTGATACTGTTGAAAAGAGTAAACGTGAAGTTTCTTGCCGGTTCTTCTCCATGGTAGCGACCAACCCGAACCGTGCTTCTTCTTTTTCGACGTTTTATAAGTGCCCACCTAGGCCTATGTGAAATAAAAAGATTTTGATTTGATTTAAAGATCAAATTATTTATCAATACATATAATAAAAATGTAACGGATCGCTGTCTGTACATGGAAGATATATGAAAAAAAATATCTATGAGACCTTTATCGACTCAAATAGTACCCAAAGCAATGATTGTTAGAATTTTTGTCTGTTTGTCTGTGCGTTTGTCTGTGCTAATCTCAGAAACGGGTTATCCGATTTAGATGCGGTTTTCACTAATATATTGTAGTAAGCTTTACTTAACAAATAATATAATATATCCTCACGCCATCCCACACGGGTCCCCGAAGGGGTAGGCAGAGGTGTATAGGTAATACCCACACACCCACTTTCCGCCAGAGGCATATTAGGTGCCAACGTGACAGATGGCGAGTCCATCGCCGTTACTCAAGCACGACTATACATACGCCTTTGAATTTCTTCTCAGACGTATGCAGGTTTCCTCTCGATGTTTTCCTTCACCGTAAAGCTCGTGGTGTGACTAATCACTGTACTTAAGTTTAGAAAAAGTCATTGGTACAGTCGGGGTTCGAACTTGCGACCTTTGCGTCGCAGGCAACTGCTCGAACCACTCGGCCACCACGGCTCTTTAACTTAACATATCCAAAATAAATCAAAGCATATATCCAAAAATGTTGCCTAAAGTCACTATTCCACGCAGACATAGTCGCGGGCACAGCTAATGTTTAAATAAATCTTAATAATAATAATAATATATAATATTATACATATAAACATATCATCATGTATTCATCATGTATGTATGTATATCCATACAATTCTTTGAATAAATGTGAAAATCGTATAACAGGTTCATATTCAAAGAATTATCATAGATTTCTTTTTACCAAAAAGAACATAAAAAGGTCGTATTATATTCGAGTCTGAATTAAAAATATAGCTTCATATTGAGGGGTTTCGAATTATTAAGCAAATATGATATTAAAATGAGTGTGTACTCGTGACTCGTAGGACATATCACTATTAGTTCAAATCACATTTTATTATTACCGAGTACAATGCGATGCTGAAATCCTAGAAATACGAGATCAGTTCTTATTTACACAAATAAATTCAATTTGTGTCTGTTTATGATATTAAAATATCTGCATTTTACTAAATGCATATATACACGGTACATATGCCAAATATTTTTCTGTCCGTCCGTTTATTCCGGCTAATCTTTGATACGGCTGGACCGATTTTGACGGGACTGGAGGATAAAAAGGAGTAACTTAGGTTACTTTTATTTTAGAAACAAAACAAATAACTCTTTGTTAGTTTCCACGAACGACAAACGAAGTCGCGGGCACAACTAGTCTTCAATATAAAAAAAGAAAATCGCTTTTCGCTGTCGGCACGTGTAGGGGCATGAGTAACGCTGCCGCAATCAAAACGTGTCTCCCCCGAGGTACAGTTGAGTTAAACGAGGGTTCGCTAGTCTTAAGCTTATAGTCTCGGCGCGCCCTTCTGTATATAAGTTGCTAAGTTCAACATTAAATAGTGTTGTACATGATACGACCATTTATTAGCCAACCCTATGCGAGTTACATCAGGACTGACGATTTCATTGTACATTTATATCCATTTATCGTCATACGTTTATCGTGAACTTTTCGTCACTAATCATCATTCATTATCATCATCATTTCGAGTTTATTAATCTTTCCTCCAAAATAAGCCTTCCTTTTATGTATATCCTCACGCCTTCCCACACGGGTCCCCGAAGGGGTAGGCAGAGGTGTGTACGTAATACCCACACACACTCACTTTCCGCCAGAGATATATAAGGTGCCAACGTAACAGACAGCGAGTCCAACGCCGTTACTCAAGCACGACTATACATACGCCTTTGAATCGCTTCTCAGACGTATGCAGGTTTCCTCTCGACGATTATATATCCTCACGCCTTCCCACAAGGGTCACCGAAGGGGTAGGCAAAGGTGTATAGGTAGTACCTACACACCCAATATTAATTAATATTTTAAATAATATCACACACATTTTCATTCATGGGAACGTCAAGAGTACTCAAAACCAGCGACCTTGTGCGAAAACCTGCATTCGTTTAAAGCGAAAGTGGTATTTAAGTCTAGATAGAACTAACGCTCTACTCTATTTACTTAGTGACTCGGCGTGATCTTACTTGGAAATATTACGATCCCCGATTTAGGTTAGTGGGTAGTGGGTACTAACATTATCTGTTCACAAATCTGTTTTGAATTGATCGTTTGGAATTACCAAACGGCTTTCTTGGTATCCCATTGTCTTCCAAGCCGTACCCTTTAAAATAATGGCGTTGGAAGTGTATAAATCTTCAGGAAGGGCTATTGGAGCAAGTCGTAAATTTAAATGATTATTTCTTGTTTTATTAGCTTGTTAAAATGTATTTCTACAGACTAATAAAGACATACCCTCTGCCTAGCCCGTTAGGGACTAGGCAGAGGGCGCGGTGATATGTATGTATGTAATTAGGATATTATGAGCCGTAGTGGCCGAGTGGTTTGAGAAGTTGCCTGCAACGCAAGAATGCAAACTCGAATCTCGGTTGTACTAATGAGATTGTATACAATATATTTAAACCACAATTTCGGGAAGCAATTTAAAGACGTCTGTATGGTCGTGTGTGAGAAATGTCACTTTAGCTTTTTCTACTGTCACGTTAGCCCTTAAAATCTATAATTATACGCAGCAAAAATAGGGTTTTTTACCTCTACCTACCCCACCGCAGACCCTTGTGGTACGCGAGAAGATACGTGATAATGTTATTGTGGGTAAACGGAAACTTAATTAATTTTCTTGGATGAATCACCTACCCTTACAATACCTTTTTATAGATATATTTAAACATGTACTTTATAGAAAGCCCGTAGAAAAGTGAAGTAAAAGTTTGACACTAAGAAAATACAGTGAAATTGCTTGTAGCAAAGTACGTAGCTCGTAGCGGTAACTGTTACCTAAGAGGCTACGACGTAGCCGTGCTATGAGAATGGTGTTCGAAGAAAATAGCTTGTTTACTTAGAATATCTAGTAGAGAGTTTAGTGCGGAATTTTCTTAAAATTCATTTACGATAAAAATGTTTCAGATCGAGTAGATAAAGTAAAATACAGTTACCTTTTGTAATATTATAAATGCAAAATTTTGTAAGGATATTTTTTCCACTTTTATGCAATAACTACTGAATGGATGAAACTTGGCACTGTCAGATTATTAGCTGGATATATGATGATAATAATAATAATAATATATCCTCACGCCTCCCCACAAGGGTCCCCGAAGGGGTAGGCAGAGGTGTATAGGTTATACCCACACACCCACTTTCCGCCAGAGGTATATTAGGTGCCAACGTGACAGATGGCGAGTCCATCGCCGTTACTCAAGCACGACTATACATACGCCTTTGAATTTCTTCTCAGACGTATGCAGGTTTCCTCTCGATGTTTTCCTTCACCGTAAAGCTCGTGGTGTGACTAATCACTGTACTTAAGATCAGAAAAACTCATTGGTACAGTCGGGATTCGAACTTGCGACCTTTGCGTCGCAGGCAACTGCTCGAACAACTCGGCCACCACGGCTCTGGATATATGATGATTATAAAAATATATTTAAATCCCACAAGGGTGGCTGTCTATAGGGGTATGCAGTGGTGTTTAGTGCCCACACGCCCACTTTTCACCGGAGTCTATATATTTTTGGTGCCAACGTGACAGATGATCGTTGTCGTTCCGATGTTTTTTCCTTCGCCGTAAAGCACTTGGTGTTACTAATCATTGCACTCAAGTACAGCGTGCCACATATTTGGGACGATTATTCTCTATTAATAGGTAGTTCATTTGTATTATTCCATTCATAATACATATTAAAATTGGGATAGTGCCATCCACGAAGACTAGCCCCACTTTTTTTCCTCATAGTTCATGGTGTAAATATGCAGCCTTTCACTAATGTTTGAGTATTATCGGTACACAGAGATTACCTATAAGTGCACACGCACACTACAATTAATGCACTAGGGTCATACTCCCCGCATCGCGCGACCCCCTCGACTGGAAATTGGTGGGGCGCGCCTTCGTGGATTGCACTATCTATACTTGTACTCACGTGAGAAAATAAATATAGTACAGGAAAACCAATTGGTTCACTCGGGATACGAACCTGCAGGCGACTATTCGAACAACTTACCCACCACGTTTCCTGATATACAATCGGAAGGCTATTTATAGAACCTTGGCCTCTACTCACTGAAGCTGAAATCGATAGTTTAAAGAGATGGCCAGACAGACTGACAGTGTTAGCATAGTTTAGATTTAACTTCATTCCAATCTATTATAAAGGAAAAAAAATAACAAATAAAATAAATGCTTACGCGGGTGAAACCTCGGGGCACAACTAGTGCAACTGTGTATGCTTTTTCATCTAGTATGGATCACCAGGGTTCGCTCGCCGATCCCGGATCACTGTCCGCGCTCAATGCCCTCCTGGACTCAAGGCCTGACTGCGTTGTGCTGCTGGTAAATGGAATGAAATTTTGAAAGAGTGTCTGATGTACTGCGAGAGGATGGTGTGAACTCATTTTTTATACTTTTTATTATATTTGTGTAACTAATTTGTAATAATTTTGTAAACCTATTAGCGTAAGTGACTTTGTCTTGCTAATTTGTAAATATATAAAAAATAGCCGTGGTGGCCGAGTGGTTCGAGCAGTTGCCTGCGACGCAAAGGTCGCAAGTTCGAATCCCGACGGTACCAATGAGTTTTTCTGAACTTCAGTACAGTGATTAGTCACAACACGAGCTGAACGGTGAAGGAAAACATCGAGAGGAAACCTGCACACGTCTGAGAAGAAATTCAAAGGCGTATGTATAGTCGTGCTGGAGTAACGGCGGCGGACTCGCCATCTGTCACGTTGGCACCTAACATACCTCTGGCGAAAAGTGGGTGTGTGGGTATTACCTATACACCTCTGCCTACCCCTTCGGGGACCCTTGTGGTAAGGCGTGAGGATATATATAAATAAATAGATAAATAAATCACCAATTGTCCCTCAAAATATAGCTGAAGATTTGCAAATAATGCTACCATTAATGGAGTAGCGTCGCATCTCCGGAGTGATGTGACGTCGTTAGCTTAAGGACGTTCACTAACTTCGCGAATTTTACCTCGAAAGCCGAGCCTGTAAGCTTTTCCATCAAACGAGCACTTGTGTCAACGGCATATTTGCAAATAACGTTTTTTCACCACATTATCTACACAGCCACACGTTGGGGAAATATGCGGTAGCTAACTCGTGTTGGTGACTGTACCCAAATGTCTACACACAACCTTTGGGGTATTATGTGCAAGAATATACTTTTGCGTGTAAATAATATACAATCCTCACACCTTCCCTCAAGGGTCCCCGAAGGGCCAGGCAGAGGTGTATAGGTAGCCACATACCCACTTTCCGACAGTCATATATTTCAGGCAGCCTATTGCCGTTACTTAAGTACGACTATACTCGAATCTCGACAGTACCAATGAGTTTTTCTAAACTTTAAGTACAGTATTAGTCACAAGTTTTACGGAGAAAGAAAACATTGTGAAGAAACCTTTTTAGAAGGAATTCAGGGGAGTATTTGTGGGATGGTGTGAGTAAAGAAAAAAAATCTTTTCTTTTCCACTTCCATGACCTAATATACCTCTGGCGGAAAATGGGTGTGTGGGCAATACCTATACACCTCTGTCTACCCCTTCGGGGACCCTTGTGGGAAGGCGTGAGGATATATTATTATTTACACGCAAAAGTATATTCTTGCACTATTGTGTAAACTATTGTGCAAAAAGTATATACACATGTAGTATAAGAAAAAAAAAAAAAGAAAAGACAAAAAGTGAAAGGAGAAACAAACATTCTCACCAACTATCGGATTTAATAATAGCACCAATCAATTGGGGTTGTAATAAATAAATGTTTATACCGAACTCTATCCCTACAGGCCATTAACCTCTACAAGTATCTGATGCCACATCCAAGGTTAATTCTCCTCAGTCATTATTCACGACTTTTCGTTGGAATATGGACATTCTTCGGGAGGAATTTATTTCTTGCGCCTAGTGTTTTTGTTGATTCAAGCGCACATCAATAAGGATGTCCGATTTAGAAACGTGCCTTTATCGATAATCTCATTATCGATAAAATAGATACTTGGGGTTTTCCTGAATACCACAATGGCGCGGCCTGTCTAATGACAAGTTACCGTTAGCCTATCAGCGCTTTTTTTACCTGGCCAGCCTGATGTTAAGCAGCCACCGTCTTATTTGTAGATTATAATATGGACAACTGCAGATATACAAAGCAAAAGTGTGTGCAAGAAGAGGCAGAGGAAGGCCACGTTCCAACTACCTGGATCAAATAGATCGGACTCTCAAGGACGGGAACGTTAAGAGTACTCGAAACCGACGAGCAT
Organism: Drepana arcuata; assembly: GCA_016069955.1. Taxonomy (NCBI): domain Eukaryota; kingdom Metazoa; phylum Arthropoda; class Insecta; order Lepidoptera; family Drepanidae; genus Drepana; species Drepana arcuata. Next base: position 45,030 of record JACCPG010000590.1, read on the forward strand.
GTATGAAGAGACTGATGAATGTGAACGCTGCGAAAGAGATATGTAAGTCTAGAGAGAACTGGCGCTCTATACTTTCTGCCTACCCCGTTAGGGACTTGGCGTGATGATATGTATGTATGTATAATATGGACGTATTTTATATGTCTACTAGCCATATCGACCTGACAGTAACGCCATCTACTGGGTCGAATTGTATTTTCAAACAATCCAGGGACCTACTCAAATGTACATATACAATTTAATGCAAATCACAAGTTAGGAGGAGTTTTATGACAAACACACTGAAAAGAGTTTTATATAAGAACACTAGCTTTCCCGCCCAGCTTTGATTGGGTGAAAAAAATAAATTTCCTGACACACGATCGCAACGCCACCTATCGGTCCGCTTGTGGATCTAAGTCATTCTGGAATCCATTTGAACATACACAAAAATTTCATCAAAATCGTCCAGCCGTTTAAGAGTTCAATGACTAACACACGGACACAAGAAATATATTTACAATTAGATATTAAGATTAAAGTACTAGACGTCTTCTGTACCAATGAGATTGAGTCGCTTAGACTGGAAACCACCACAAACAAAGAAACTCGAACACAAAAACAAAATAGTTCTATAAAAACATTTAACACCACACTTAACTTGTGCTTAGTAACCCAATTCCACGAATTCTTCTCTCTAAGCGAGATTCAAGTCGTCTTATGACATTTGGCTCACAAATATTCATTAGAAACTCTCTTACGTTATATTTGTACTAGAAAAACATCGATAAATCAACACTTCTTACACTAAACCAATTTATAGTCCGCCTATTCAGTCTGCAAACTATTTTCTAGCTTAGCACAACGGGATAAAGTTGCATGTTGCGCGATGTTTGGAAATATCATTTACGTTTTTGACCTGTAAGGCTAGCTGGCAAAAGATTCTTTTCATTTATTTATTAAATGTACATTACCATTATTTACAAAGATGACACTTTTAAAGGTTGTCCAATTATGCCTTCTCAGCCAATTTCTTTATTTAGTACGTTGTAAAGTATAATGATTTCTGAATCCCTTGTTCCAACTACCTAGATCAAATAGATGTTGATGACTCAAGAATGGGAAATGACCAGAGGTTTTTTTCCTTGGAAACGGTGGTACAGATGGCCCCACCAATTACTAGTCGAGGACTCGCGGGATGCGGAGAGTATGACCCGAGTCTATTAATTGTAGTGTGCGTGTGCACTCATAGGTAATCAGTGTGTACCGATAATTACTCAAACATTAGTGGAAGGTTGCACACTTACACTATAAACTTACTACTATAAGCATAGTGGCGCTATCTATAGATAACTGTAGTTTTATATTTAGTATGTGACGTTCAATAATTGTTCCCTGTGTCCCTTACGTTGAATAAAAGATTCTCGATTATTATGTTCAGATTATGCGGCTCTGAACACTGAATTATGTTCAGGTAATCCAGCTTCTTGGTAACAAATTGTGTTTGCGTGATCTGGCTTGGCAGGATTACATATTGGTTGAGTTTTTGATTTTTATGACCAATTGGTGTGGATCCTTTTTAATGAGGCGTTAGTATATTAACTGAACTTCATTTTATTATGCGTGAGAAATGAAATCCAGCATTATGCAAATATACAAATTGAATGTTGTGTGTAACAATACAAAAAGGCGCGAAGACATTTGAATACTCTACTTGAGTACCACAGATTTGAGTAAAACGGCGAGCATGTATGTAGACTCTAATGAAGCGAGATGAAAGAAAGAAAATTATAGAAAATTGCTTCAACATGCACCGTCAGCGACTCTGTGTGATATGTGTATATTATGCTTGTATTACATAAGTGAATCTAACCTTAGCTAGCCACATTGTAACAAAAGAAGTGTATGCTAAGCAATAAATACGGCAGATTAAGCTGAGCCATTGTGACCGAACGGTTTCAGTAGTTGCCTGCAACACGAAGATGTCAAGATCGAATCCCGACTGTATCAATGATTTTTCTATACTTCAATACAGTTTTGTGTTCAATACAAGCTTTACGGCGATGAAAAACATCGAGAGGAAGCCTGCATTTTTTTTTTTTTTTTTGTATTGTCTCTCGTAGCGTGAGTTCCGGGAACATTTGCTACTTAACCGGTCAATGGCGAGACCTAGGCCTCCAGCCAGGCACTTTATTTCTAAGCAACACAGCTAAGGGCACCCCCTGTGGGGTACGAACCTCGGCTTAGGGCGTTGCTGGATCGCGAGCAAGGGAGCTGAGCTGGACTGATAATTTTATTTAAATATTATTTGGGGGCGGGATTTGCGCGTCTGGCTCGGCGCGGGCCGGCGTTTGCGGCGGGGGTCGGGGGGGAACATTACGGCTTATTCGCGTCGAGCCTCGCCGGCGAGGACGGAACAGTGGTCGGTTTTGTGTAGTGTTGGTATGTTTTTGTCGGGCGTCCTGGAGGACCGTTATGTCGTCATCCGGTTCGATGACGGCATGTTTTGGACGCCTTATCTTCGAGATAAGGGAAGGAGTGTATCGGGCGGCCGATACGACGAGGGGGTTGGGGTGGTTTACAGCAGAATCGAAATGACGTTTGGACAGTTTTTTCAAAAACTGTATTACGCATGTACCACGGGGCACCTGTGGCTCTCCGAAGAAACCGGCTTTGGAGCACTTGCAGGGGGTTGAGTGTTGTCTTGCTAGTGTGTGCGAACACTACACCCGCATATGTCATGATTGGTCGAATGCACGTCGTGTAAATCCTCACCTTGGATTTCAATGAGAGTTTACTTCGTGCATTCAACATGCTGTGAAGTCTACAGGAAGCCTGCATACGTTGAGGAAGAAATTTAAAGGCGTACATATGACTTACGTACGAGCTTAAGTACATTCTCCTCGCTCCCACTCTAAGCCCACGCCTTGCGCCACGGTGCCCACGCCAGCGGGAGAAACTAATTCCTTAAGTGGGCGAAACTTTATTCGTTTAACTTGAGATGCCATGGAGTTGACGAAATCCCCTACTTATATAGTTAACATTGTTAGCTACTATAATACAAATTTAGTCGTGCTTGAGTAACGGCGATAGACTCGCCATCTGTCACTTTGGAATATAACGATTTACCGATTTTGAAACCGGATTAAAATTTATATGCTAGGTTCCAGTTTCATAGGATTTAGTTATCCTGCACTTCCAACTAACACCTATTAAGGTAGATAACAAAAGATTAAACTTTAAATAAGTATCTCAACAAAGTTTAATATTCAAACAAGTTACCGCTTGAGCTGAGCTTAAACGGGACTTAGCCACTTATAGAATACGTGTAAAGACGTGTACACAACGTCTTCTAAATTAATGATTTAGAGAAAGGGCCTTGGTGGCCGAGTGGTTAGAGTAGCCTGCGACTTAAAGATTGCAAGTTCGACCCCGTCAGAAAAACTCATCGCTACACCAACGAGTTATATACATACATAGCTGACCAGCTTAGAAATAGTAATAAATAACTAATATTAAAAGTTAGTAAATTGTTTGTTACTTCGCGCTGGAATTGCTGAACAGAATTGGACCAGATTTGGCAAAGTGGTAGATTATTAGCTGGATTAACAAGTAGGATATGTTTTATTTTACAAAAAGATCTACCTTAGAAATTATGCGGTGGAAACTGCGGGGCGCAGCTAGCAGATAGTAATTTAAGACTACTCGATTTCCAATTATAAAATCTAGATCCGCAGATTCAGTATATCCCAAGCTTATGCGACGAGAGCTAAGCTGAAATATCAATAGAACGTTTAAAATAGTCACGAATGCGACCACAGATGACGTCATCGTAAAAACGGGTCGAGCTATTTCAATAAAATTGCAATTTAGTTAGATTTCGTTTGGGCGAGCGATCTCGATCTGAGTTCGGATCTGGGGCACCATTTTAAAATGACATCGACCCAAACGAAATACAAAATGGTCGTTTTATTATGACAGCTGGTCTAGTGATCAGAGATTCTGCCTGCGGAACATGATATCGCGGGTTCATTTCTCGCTGAAGGCGGATATTTGTATGGTGTACGCGAATACATATATGTATGTGATTTGGTCTTCGATGTCCTATGTATATATCTGTCTATATAAATAAGTATGTATATTGTTGTCTTAGTTCAAGATTGATGACTATACATATGTCTTGGAGGTCATAAAACAAATGCAGGTTTCCCTCTCTTCTCTGAGGTGATTTGGCAATGAATTGCTCCTCTTGCAGAGAGTTTATAAATATGCCTTTCAACGGTTATTGAGGAAAGTAACTTTACTTGAATTTTATTTCATGTTCTCTTTTTCAGCACGGTTTAAAGCTCCTTCTATGGAATAACTTCATAGCGAATCTCTATCTAACAAATAAATTAAATTGGCATATCTGTTTGTAATAGTAAAATAACTGCATTTTATTAAATGCATACACGGTACCTACTTATATATAAAAATTATATTGTTGTCTGTCTGTTCACTGGCAGATAGCTGATGTAATAAAGAGAAAATTAAGCTTCTTTTATTTTAAAACACTGAACAATAACAATTTTAGTTAAATTCCACTCGGACGAAGTTGTGGGCACTAGTGAAATAAATAAATATTGAAATTCTTTAACTACAGTACTATGTCTAACTAACATAAAATCGCAGTTACTGCTCTCGGATAGTGTTTCTTCGATAAGGTTTCCATAACCCCACGAGGTATCGAATTGTTGGTAAAGGCAGTTCGCCACTATGCTGAGTACCCTGCTACCTACCCTTATAGAGCATGCCAGCCGAGGAGTTGTTAGTGAGATAATATAATATATCCTCACGCCTTCCCACAAGGGTCCCCGAAGGGGTAGGCAGAGGTGTATAGGTAATACCCACACACCCACTTTCCGCCAGAGGTATATTAGGTGCCAACGTGACAGATGGCGAGTCCATCGCCGTTACTCAAGCACGACTATACATACGCCTTTGCATTTCTTCTCAGACGTATGCAGGTTTTCCTCTCGATGTTTTCCTTCACCGTAAAGCTCGTGGTGTGACTAATCACTGTACTTAAGTTCAGAAAAACTCATTGGTACAGTCGGGATTCGAACTTGTGACCTTTGCGTCGCAGGCAACTGCTCGAACCACTCGGCCACCACGGCTCTTAGTGAGATCAAATCGCAAATAAACCTATTTTATCACGTAATAATATAATTATGGAGTGATAGATAGAGTTTTCAAATAAAGAACAGTAGCCATTATCTATGTCTCTAAATGACTGACAAAGGTCGTTGCCTTTTTGGAATTCGATGTCGTCTTCAATGCCATAAATTGTTTATGACCTTGCCGTCCTATTTTACTTTGGTAAACATACCCCCATTTTCGCCACCCCATTTGTTTTGGCCGCGGAAATATCATACTTTATAAGTTTTGGGGTGAATAGATATGCTCAATTCTTATTTATTTTTCTGATATTTTTCAATATTTGTATTTCAACTATAGTTTTGTTTTGTCACGCAGTTTATAGGTGGTACCATTCACGATGACGCGCCCCACTTATTTGTACTCGACAGGGTCGCAGGATGCGGGGAGTATGACGCGACTCTATTAATTGTAGTGTGCGTGTGCACTCATAGGTAATCAGTGTGTACCGATAATACTCAAACATTAGTGGAAGGTTGCACACTTACACTATAAACTATAGGGATGAATAGAGGGGCGCGTCTTCGCGGATGGTACTATCTATAGGTACTCAAGCACGACGATGCATCCGTCTTTGAATTTCTTCTCAGGTATGCATATCCTTGATAGTTTCCATCACTGCAAAGCTCGTGGTATGACTAATCTATTACTTAAGTTAAAAAAAAAACACATAAGTGCAGTCAGGACTTGAACTTGCAATTTTTATGTTGCAGGATACTCGAACCACCCGGCTACCAAGTCTCAAAAATATGGCCGCTCACCCAGCGGTCAAATATTTATGCTCGTAACTGTACCCATTCTCGTCTTAACGAGTTGTTGAGGTAAAAAAGTTAATTATCCCTTGGGTATTTATATTTACTTTATTTACTCTGGAATACCTCAAACAGAAAATTGTACCAAGAAAGTATTTTACTTCAAAAACACTCTTAAACTTTGATGAACCTTACCTCAGATAACACAGAGTAAAATGTAAACAAAGGTATGGTGAATTAATGCCATATACTAAGTGCAAGAATAATATAAAAATATATAATATCTTTACATCTATACATATAATAAATCTGTAGAAAAATCGTTTTTGTACATCGAATATATTTCAAAAAAAATTTGCTAGGGTGTTTAAGGATAACCAACAGAACCCATTTCCAGCATTTTTGGAATTTTTGTCTGTTTGTCTGTTTGTCTGCAAGCATGTTCACGTATCACGTAAAATATACGAAACCAATGTAGATAACTTTTATGCGTAATAATTGTTCGCAGCTAGAGGTATTACTTAGTTTTTGTTTCATCGCAATCGGTTCACTCTATCAAGAGATATTAGATAATATGTATTAAAAATTTCTCACGCACGCAATTCAGTTACTTGAAACACCAAAATAGAACGAAAGTTGACTTTCATATTCGATAGATGGCGTTGTGAGTTCCGAATTGTTTAGAAATAAGGTGTTGGTTGTCTGGAATTTTTATACATAGGTTTGGTCATTATTTTCAAGTAACGAAATTGAATCGAGTAGGTAGATAAAATTTCTTAGTAGTTAGAAAAGTGTCATTCGTTCGAAAGTTTGTGATTTCGACCCGTTTTTATCGCAACACAACACGTACAAATGATTTGAATTGTTGTGTTTTTAAATTTGTATATAAATAGGTGTTCGGTAATTTCTATGGTGTTGGTTTTCACCCGACAGTTTTGATTGAATTTATTTGATTTATTATAGGTTTGATATTTATGTAAGGATCGTAGCAAATGGAAAGAAGTGATCTCTGCCTACCCCTACGGGAAAGAGGCGTAATTATATATGTATGTATGTATATTGATATTTCCCTTGAAAATACATTCTATAAAAAAAAATACTTTCGCTGCGTAGCCGGAATGCGAAAAGGATGAGACAAAGTAGGTCTCCGGAATCAGAAGAAGCGCGGTATTGGATGACCGGCACGGTGCTTTACCAGGCACTCTGAATTCACGTGAATTTGAAATATTCACGGAAAGGGAATCGCGCTTAAGTTCGCAAAGAACTCTGACCGCGACTTTGCGCTCCCAGGAGAGCATCGAGGAACGCGAAGTGCGTCTATCAGCTGATCGAGAGCGTTGCGCCCTCTCAAGCGAGAATTGGTCTCTGTTGCCCATAGAAGATATAGTTATGAGTAGAAGAATAAACCCGCTCACTCAGTACGTCTTGCAAACATCGACAGTTGGTGGGGAACAAATTAAAAGAGAGTCAAGCAAATCAGAGCACGTGAATGAATTTTTACATCTAGGAAGCATGTTCACACGAGGTGGAAAGTATGAAAAAGATATTGAAAGAGGGATAACTGCCGGTAATAAGGTGAATGGGGCCATGTCGGCGTTGATGGGCAGTAAAAGTCTGAGTAAGAATGCTCGAGTTGCTGTCCACAAAGCGAAATTGGTGCCTTTTTTATTCTATGGCAGCGAATCCTGGGTATGTCAAGGAAGTATGAAAATAGCTTAAATGCAGTTGAGGTGCGACCTCTTCGAAAAATATCCTAAATCGAATCTGTAATGAAAAGATTCGCAAATCAACTGGCGTGAATGAGGGCGTGATTGTAAAGATGAAGAAAGACATGTTATGTTGGTTTGGACATATAGAAGGGATGAGTAAAGAAAGATTGACGAAACAGATACACCTACAAAGCAAAAGTGTGTGCAAGAAGAGGTATAGGAAGATCACGTTTCAACTACCTATATGAAATTAATCTGACGCTCAAGGGCGGGAACGTCAAGAATACTCGAAACCGACGGGCATGTATGAAGAGACTGATGAATGTGGACGAAGCGAAAGAGGTCTAGAGAGAACTGGCACTCTATACCCTCTGCCTACTCCGTCAGGGACTCGACGTGATCGTATGTGTGTATGTAAAAGAGAATATGCGTCAGAAATAAATTACGATCCAAAAAGTTTGAAGAAACACTGCAAAACGTCTGATCAAATTTAACGCCAGTACAGCGTCAAATATTTGATAGAGTGTGATGTAGTGTACAAAATACACTGAGAGAAATACTGTTTTTAGATGCACCCGATGGTACTCAGAAAACTTTTTGAGAAAAATTTAAATAACATTGGCTAACCAAAATTCGAATCAGGAGGCAAAATAAAATTGCTATTGGCGCTGTCTCCTCGGGAATAACAGCAACATTGTCTGGAGAATAAATCTTCACATACAACGTTTAAAAAACCCATCGATTTGGAGCACCCAGAAAGCCCCGTTTGCGACGTGTCTCTATCGCAATAGTGATAAAGCCAGGGTTTTATGCGATTGCTTACTTATAATTTGGGACGAGATTACGATGGCAAACCGCAAAGCTGTGGAAGCCATACATATAGAAAAATTATCGGCCAATGGGAGATGCTAGGGTGCTTTTCTGTAGTGACTTCAGGCAGACACTCCTTATAACCCGAGGATCGAGAGCTGGTAGGTGCCTGTCTAAAGTCTAAGTATTTTATGGCGTAGTGTTTTATCGACTCATTTGAACTTTCATATGCGAGCCCATTTAAGAGGCACCCTAAACGCGCAGAATTTCACAAATTTCTGCAATGCCATCTGATGACGGTACATATCCCATACAAGCAGGTGGTAAAATAATTTCACAAATTTCTGCAATGCCATCTGATGACGGTACATATCCCATACAAGCAGGTGGTAAAATAATTTCACAAATTTCTGCAATGCCATCTGATGACGGTACATATCCCATACAAGCAGGTGGTAAAATAATTTCACAAATTTCTGCAATGCCATCTGATGACGGTACATATCCCATACAAGCAGGTGGTAAAATAATTTCACAAATTTCTGCAATGCCATCTGATGACGGTACATATCCCATACAAGCAGGTGGTAAAATAACTTCACAAATTTCTGCAATGCCATCTGATGACGGTACATATCCCATACAAGCAGGTGGTAAAATAATTTCACAAATTTCTGCAATGCCATCTGATGACGGTACATATCCCATACAAGCAGGTGGTAAAATAACTTCACAAATTTCTGCAATGCCATCTGATGACGGTACATATCCCATACAAGCAGGTGGTAAAATAATTTTAGTCGAGAGCCTCTATTGTTCTGTTGCCTCACAGCTGGAGCTCATTTCCTCTATATTTGGGGAGCCCACAGAGATCACAAACCCCTCAAAACAACCAAGCAGCAACGCTCAATTGAAATGTTTCTAGGGAAAGAAGGGAATATACATCTATTAACACGGTTATGAACGAAAAAGATGTCGCCAAATATGCGGTAGAGTCGTATGATTTCCTAAATACACACAATTTATTTAAAAGTCGGAGGACCAATAACCGGCACTCGGCTAAAAGTAACAAATCTTCAACGAAACCAAAATCTTAACAGTATTCTCAATTATTTTCCTTTTTGATTCAAACGTGTGCAATTCCCAGTTGGCCTCCGTTACGCTATGACTATTAACAAAGTCTAAGGGCAAACATTATCCGTTGCGGGGTTAGACCTCACTCATCATTGCTTTTCAAATTTAATTTTTTATCGTGTTAGAAACCCAAACAACCTTTTTATATTTGCTAACATAGTACATGAGAAGCATTAACATAATCAAGTGCCTCATTAAATAAAGTATTTATGTGCTTTATTCGCAAATTCTTTATTAGTTCGTAGCTTGCATTACCCCCTTCTTATTGAACGAAACGTGTATATAGCACTATTATCTAAGCGACGCATTTTAGTTTTCGACAACCACGCGAACGAAGTCGCGGGCACAGCTAGTATTATAATATATATATAATTATAGGTATATAATTATATATATATATATATATATATATATATAGGTATATAATTATATATATATATATATATATATGAGGTAAGGTTCATCAAAGTTTAAGAGTGTTTTTGAAGTAAAATACTTTCTTGGTACAATTTTCTGTTTGAGGTATTCCAGAGTAAATAAAGTAAAAATAAATATAAATGTATATATATTAAAGATATACAAAGCAAAAGTGAGTGCAAGAAGAGGCAGAGGAAGGCCACGTTCCAACTACCTGGATCAAATCGATCTCGGACTCTCAAGGTCGGGAACGTCAAGAGTACTCGAAACCGACGAGTATGTATGAAGAGACTGATGAATGTGGACGAAGCGAAAGAGGTCTAGAGAGAACTGGCGCTCTATACTCTCTGCCTACCCCGTTAGGGACTTGGCGTGATGATTATGTATGTATGTATATATTTCTTCTGTGCGTGTGTATGTCACTGAACTCCTCCGAAGTGGCTGGACCGATTTGAATGACATGGTCTGTGTGTCTTCAGGTGGAAGCCGAGCCGAAGCTGGGCGGGGCAACTAGTATATATATATATAGTTGCTGTGCCCGCGACTTCGTCCGCGTGGAATTTAACAAAAGAAATGTTGTTCAGTTTCCAAAATAAAAGTAGTCTAAGTTATTCCTTTCAACATCAGATATCTGCCAGTGAAAGCCCCGTCAGAATCGGGCCAGCCGTTTCAGAGATTACCCGGAACAAACAGACAGACAGATGGACAGACAGACAGACAAAAATTGTAAAAAAATATATTTTGGTGTATGTACGGTGTATACATCCATATGCATTTAGTAAAAAGCGGTTATTTCAGTATTACAAACAGACACTCCAATTGTATTATATGTATGTAGGTATAGATATGTATATTCGTGGATGAAGTAAAAGAGGTAGATATACCTTACTCATTTCACTATATAAATTATATTAAGCAAATTAGCAACAAACAAATAAACAGACTAAAAGTCATAAAGTGTAATAAGTCGTACAGCGACATCTTGTAACAGTAGAAAATATTAAAAGCATTTTGAAGCAGATCGATTTGCTTAATACGAATCTCAATCCTTCTTGTGATTCAAGTGTAAACCACATGTGCAGTGCAGTGCACATGCCCAACAATACGAGAGTTTCTATTTGATTTCCACCATTTAATATTGAATATTTGTGAATGTGAAAAGCTGGATTTGTGAATAGGATTTTCACTGGTTTCAAATTCTTTGTAAGCTGTCATGCATTGCAATTTTAACACACGTTTTTTACAATACAATATTTTATCTAACTAAACAAGATATGCCCCGGGCTTTCACCCGCGTAAGATTTTTTTTTATTTGCAGACATATTGCGTGAGGATATATATCCTCACGCCTTCCCACAAGGGTCCCCGAAGGGGTAGGCTGAGGTGTATAGGTAATACCCACACACCCACTTTCCGCCAGAGGTATATAAGGTGCCAACGTGACAGATGGTTAGTCCATCGCCGTTACTCAGGCACGACTATACATACGCCTTTGAACTTCTTCTCAGACGTATGCAGGTTTCCTCTCAATGTTTTCCTTCACCGTAAAGGTCGTGGTGTGACTAATCACTGTACTTAAGTTCAGATAAACTCATTGTCAGCTTCCAAGGTGCAGTAAAAAAGAAACATAGCGAATTTTTCATCACTATAAATTACGAAATACCTTCAATTATGCGTATTTCCTCAAGATATTTTCCTTCTTTGCATGCTCAGTGTGTAATCACTTGATTTGAAATCAGAAATATTCTTAGATCAAACCCTCGGATTTGAACCTGCCTGCATTTGCATGTGACTAAACGTCGAATCTCTCCTACAACCGCTAAAATGTTTGATGTATTAATTTCTTCATCTAATATTTGTGGTGGCAACGACCTCCAAGATAAGCTGTAGAAACCATTCATATCGCGGGGTTCAATGACTGGGTAAATATAAGCAGGGCATTGCCTATCCCTTTGATAGATCTTCGATTATATTTCGCGCGAATATATTTAATTTCACACACACACCTAATATCTTATGCAGAGAAAAGAGCAACTTATTTTTAAGACGTGTTAAGGTATGAAATCTGAGTTGGATCAAATTATTTTAATACTTGAACTTTCCATTGAAGGGCAAAATTTGTACAAATAGCTTTTACTTAGCCTGTAGGCCGTAGTAATATTAGAAATCATTAATCGTCCTTATGAAAGATGCAGTTGCTGTGCTAGCAGTATGTATACGATAAAGTAACGATCTAATTGGGATTAGATCGTTACTTTATCGTATACATACTGCTTAAAGAACTTGCTTAAGACTTTTAATTCGAGTCGAGTCGAGTAATCATCCTAGTAATCTTAATTCAGGAGCCACAAGCATCGCCATTAGGCTGCGAACTTCTCTATTGTGAAGGTAAGTGTGGGCGGTCTATTTTTGAACCTGAGTCCCGTTTTAACTTTCAGAGTTCACTTGATCCTCCAATTGTATTACTATTGCAAGAAACATAGTTTTCATGGCAGCAAGTACTTACACGTTTATAATAATATAAGGGGTAGGCAGAGGTGTGTAGTGGTGTAACACACCCTTTTGCCAGAGATGTATTTAAGTGCTAACATGACAGATGGCGAGTACATCGCTGTTCGTCAAGCTCGATTATACCGTATTTATAGTCGTGCTGGAATTTCTTCTCAAACGGACTTTGGTTTACTCTCCCTGTTTTCCTATTACTCGAGCTAGTTGTCCACCAGGGCTCTAATATAATTAATATTATATCCACACACTTTGTCCAGACTCCGATCAGCAATAAGTAGTTAACTAATACAATATTTTCCCCATTAACTTCCGTGCGTTCGGAAAATCGGCCCAAGTAATTGGGTCAACGGACCGTATGTTGTTATTTATCCTGCGTTGGATGTTATATTAAATGTTACACAAAATGTAACAGATACTTCGATATTGGACATGGCGGTGGATGCTTCATCCTTAGCGCATATCCAACCGCAGCGACAACTAGTAGCGATAAGGATAGGCATAGTTCAAGATAATAACATCTATAGATACATATATAGACATATATAGAGTGCCATCTAAGGCGCGCCTTACTATTCTTCCTTATAGTTGATAGTGTAAGTGTGCAGCCTTCCACTTATAATAATAATCTATAATATATCCTCACGCCTTCCCACAAGGGTCCCCGAAGGGGTAGGCAGTGGTGTATGGGTAATACCCACACACCCACTTTCCGCCAGAGGTATATTAGGTGCCAACGTGACAGATGGCGAGTCCATCGCCGTTACTCAAGCACGTCCATACATACGCCTTTGAATTTCTTCTCAGACGTATTCAAGGTTCCTCACGATGTTTTCCTTCACCGTAAAGCTCGTGGTGTGACTAATCACTGTACTTAAGTTCAGAAAAACCCATTGGTACAGTCGGGATTCGAACTTGCGATCTTTGTGTCGCAGGCAACTGCTCGAACCACTCGGCCACCACGGCTTACTTCCACTAATGCTAAGCTTCCACTTATGTTTGAATATTATCATTACACACTGATTACCTATGAGTGCGCACGCACACTACAGTTAATAGACTCAGTTTTTAAGCGACCCCCTCGACTACAATTTGGTGGGGTGCGTGGGGTTAGAAAAGCATAGTATTGGGCAGCGAAGGACTGGCCATCTGTCATGTTGCCATCCAATATAAATGTAAATGTAGCTCCGACGAAAAGAGGTCTTACACCCCCGCCTACGGAGGGGTGGCGGAAGTGGAATATCTAAAACATTGTACAATATATTTCAAAGCTAATTACGAGCTTATAGCTCAAATTATCGGAAGCAATTAAACGAACCCCTAGTCCCTTTGATTTAACTCAAATATAATTAATACCCCTTGGGTCCTTTTGACATATTGAATACGATCAAAAATCGGGCGCTTCGACGTTTTAAACTGCCTTTTTAATTAAAGACCTAACAATTAATGGGAAACCGTATGAGTGGCCGGTACTTAAAGTAATTACGTGCAGTTATTAAATAAGCACAGGTGATATGTAATTTTATATTTATATTATATATAATATTTGTCAAAAATAACATATTATATTTGACAATTGACAATCTATAGCGGAATAGTTCGAACATTCGCCTTTAAAGCGAAGTTCGAATCCTGTGTGTATCAATGACTTTTCCTGAACTAAAGTACGTAAGTATGTACACATGACGAGCATTACGGCGAAGGAAAACATAAAGAGAAAATTTACAAACGTTAGAGAAGACATTCAAAGACGCGTGAACTTGTTGTGCTTGAGAGTCGGCGATAGACTCGCCTTCTATCACGCTGGCACCTAAATATATCTCTGTCGAATGGAGGATGTTGTGGTGAGTTTCTCTGAACTTAGGTACAGTGATTAGCCACACCACGAGCTTTACGGTGAAGGAAAAGATCGAGAGGGAGTCTGCATACGTCTGAGAAGCAATTGAAAGGCGTATGGTATAGTCGTGCTTGAGTAACGGCGATCGACTCGCCATCTGTCACGTTGGTACCTAAAATATATCTCAGCGGGAAACGGGTTTATGGGTATTACCTATACACCTCTGCCTACCCCTTTGGAGAACCTAGTAGGAGGGCGGGATACATATATAAAAAATTGGTATCGAGACGAAGCAACACTGACCAAAATTTGTTCATTATGAACGGAGAAATAAAATCATTTTTACCGAATCAAAATCTCCATCACAGAATTACAAAGGGATAAGTATCCAATTTACTAGGCAACGTTATGGCAAAAAAAAGGGAAATTCGGTCCGGGATAGAGTGGTCTCGACTTGACTTAATTTGACTCCTGAGTGCTTCGATTCCTACGTGATAGTTCGAAATGGGATCAAGCCCTTTTTGTGTCCTTAAGTATACAATTATTGATATTGAGTGTGACGTGTACAACAAGCATTTCCATGTGACTTCGTCTGCATACATTTGAGACAAATTCAAAGGCGTATGTATAGCCAAACCGACGGGCATTTAAAAAGAGACTGATGAATGTGGACGAAGCGAAAGAGGTATGTAAGTCTAGGGAAAACTGGCGCTCTATACTCTCTGTCTACCCCGTTGGGGACTCGGCGTGATGACATGTATGCATGTATGTATAACTAGCTCATGCCCGCGGCTTCGCCCGCGTGGAGTTCTATATTACGATATCCGTTATGCCGTGAAAGAGCATCATACATTATAATATAGAAAATGTGATTTTTTCAGGATTAATAAAAAAGAAGCCTATGTCCTATTCCTAGGTATAAGCTATCACCATTTCAACTTTCAGCCAAATCGGTTGAGCCATTTGACCGTGAAAGAACCGCAAACATCCAAACTTACAAACTTTCACATTTATAATATTAGTAAGCTAAGATAGTCGTGCTTGAGTAACGGCGATGGATTCGCCATCTGTCACGTTGGCGCCTAAAAATATATCTCTGGCTGAAAGTGGGGGCTAACTATGCGCCTCTGCCTTCATTCGGGGACCTTTATGTGAAGGCCTCAGGATATGTTATTATTGTACTAAAGATATTTTTATCGAATGTCAATACATGACTTGGTTATGATTATTATAGTCACGTTTATTTAAAATTATAGGCTTCCACAAGTTCATTTTTCCTACAAAGTAATCCATAAGACAGAGCCCAATATTCCCAGCAGTGGGAATAATATACATTACTGCTTTACGGAAATCCCTACCCTTATTACCATAAATCATTTTGATACTTTCCGACCTTTATATCGTTGTACATTTTGGTTACGCCTCTCAGGCAGCGAAAGAAAGATTCCATCTAAGAAACAATGATAAATGCATGCAATATACGTACACACTTACATGTAATAAATACATATAGAAATACTTAATGAAAATACTGTCGCTTTAAGTAAATATACTGACTGAGCTTGAGGTTTCGGGCTCTATTCCCACTGAAGGCTAATATTTGTGTGATGAACACGAGTATTTGTATTAAGTCTTGAATGATATAATAATATAATAATATAGTATAATAATAATAATATATCCTCACGCCTTCCCACAAGGGTCCCCGAAGGGGTAGGCAGAGGTGTATAGGTAATACCCACACACCCACTTTCCGCCGGAGGTATATTAGGTGCCAACGTGACAGATGGCGAGTCCATCGCCGTTACTCGAGCACGATTATACATACGCCTTTGAATTTCTTCTCAGACGTATGCAGGTTTCCTCACGATGTTTTCCTTCACCGCAAAGCTCGTGGTGTGACTAATCACTGTACTTAAGTTCAGAAAAAACTCATTGGTACAGTCGGGATTCGAACTTGCGACCTTTGCGTCGCAGGCAACTGCTCGAACCACTCGGCCACCACGGCTTCTTCTAGTCTTGAAAGTCTTGAATGTCCTATGTAATAATTATAATATATCCTCACGCCTTCCCACAAGGCTCCCCGAAGGGGTTATAAGTTATAGAAGTTGTAGAAGTTATATATCACAAGAAATAGGAAACATGAGACGGATCCATGGTGGCGTAGTGGTTTGAGTAGTTGCCTGCAACAACAAGATTGGTTCAAAAGAGGGTTACAACGGATTTCCCGTTCGAATTTGGAGCTTCTCGACTGAGGCAGAACCTCAACCTTATAGAGGTCCGTAGCCAAATAACAATTTTTTTTGTGTTGTGTACTTATGCTGTGAATAAGGTTTCAATAATCAGCTCCTTGGGGAGGGGGAGGATTGTAATATTGTGTTGACGGCAGAGGGATTAGGCCCATTATGCTACCAACACAGTATAACTCTCCAAACATAGAGTAGCAACACGCAAGTGATACTTATATGTATCGTGAGTGTAAATAGGCATGGTAACCGCTTCCCATCAGGTGGGCCATATGCTAGTTGGCCACTTTTGTGTAATAAAAAAAGTTTGATTCCCGACGTTACCAATAAGTTTTTCGGAACACGTGGTGTTCTTCTGGTGAAGAAAAATATTGAGAGGAAACCTGTTTACGTTTGAGAAGAAATTTAAAAACAGTTACAAACATTTTTCACGGACGAATATACCAGGGCCGGATCTAGGGGGGGGCAAGCCGGGGCCTATGCCCCGGGCGGCAAGTTCAGGGGGCGGCCAAATTCACACGTCCAGGCGTTCCAGACATTACCCGAAACAAACAGACAGACAGACAAATAGAGTTTAAAAATATGTTTTGATATATGTATGTGCTAAATACTAAATATATATACATATAAATCATCACGCTAAGTCCCTAACGGGGTAGGCAGAGAGTATAGAGCGCCAGTTCTCTCTAGACTTGCATACCTCTTTCGCTTCGCCCACATTCATCAGTCTCTTCATACATGCTCGTCTCGTGGAACTCGGGCATTCTTGCTGAGACTGTTGCTGCCCATCAACGCCGACACGGCGACACGGAATGGGGCCACATTCACCTTATTACCGGCAGTTATCCTTCTTTCAATATCTTTTTCATACTTTTCATCTCATGTGAACATGCTTCCTAGATATACAAATTCACTCGGTCACTTGTTCATCTCTTTCGAATGCCAGAGCCTTAGTCTTGCCAGCGTTTAGGCACAGCCGCTTCTTTCTTCCACATTCTTCTTTCATTATGGTAACGAGTGACTGCAGTTCGCCCTCTGATGACTCCAGTAAAACCGCGCCATCGGCGTATAGTAGGCAGTTGACCACTAAGTTTCCCATTTTCACTCCACTCACTCCATATACAGGCAACACGTCCCAGAGTTCCTTTCGTACGACTATCAAATGCCTTCTCTAAGTCGACGAAAGTGCAGAAAAACTTTTGGTTATTATCCAAAAACTTCCGCGATTCGAGAAGGTTTGATCCATATATCCTCTTCTTGGTCTAAATCCACCTTGGGATTCCCAGAGAAACCTATCTGATCGCTCTTGCATTCTGATCGTCAGGATCTTCGTGTACACTTTGTAGCTAAGCTGACCAAGCTGATCTAGCTCTATAGTTTGAGCAGTCTAATCGTGATCCCTTTCCTTTATAGAAAGGCACAATGACTGCTCGCCTCCAGTCGTCCGGAACATCACCCATTTCCCAGCACAGGTTACATAGCAAGTAGATGACGTCCCAGACCGCTGGTCCACCGTACTTGATCATCTCAGCTGTCATCTCATCCTTTCACGCTGCTTTTTCACATTTCAGACTTCTGATCGCTCTTACAATCTCTCCCATACTTATTTTATCCGCTAAAGGATCCTCGCTAGATTCTGTTGGAGGCAGATCTATGAGTAGATCAGCGGCATCATCATCATACATATCTTTGTAAAATTCACTCCATCGCCTGAGGACGTCTGTTTTGTCTGTCAGTATGTCATTGTCCTTAGAAAGAATCACATTCATCCTGCTACTAGCTGTGACACAACTTCTGGACTTCTTAACTCCCCCCAAAAAAGTTTTGCGTTGTCCTTGAAATTGTGTGCCAGTTTTTCGTCTACATTCATTAGAAACCTTTCACGCTCCTGTGCTATTATTTCTATCGTGCGAATTTTTTGCAAGCGATATTTTTCTTTCGACTTTTCTTTCATACTTTCACTCCCTAGCTCTTTCACTCACTAACTTCTTCTTTACTTCATCATCCCACCAACCATCGCAACTTTTGGTTGTCCGCCCTTTCGAAATGCCACAAACCTCTTTCGCGGCGCATAACATGCTGGACTTAAGGAACTGCCAGCAAACATCGACACTCTCAAACACATCTGTCGGTGGACAGGCTAGCTGTTCAGATACCCTTTCTTGATATCTGTCTCTAATAGCCTCTTGAAGCCTGCGATGCGGTCTGCGACTGCAGAATGCATTTAGTAAAACGCGGTTTTTTTAATATGTAAACAGACACTGTTAAAACACACTAAAGGTAAAAAAAAATGTTAGTGCGCGTGGGCGGCATTTTTTAGTTTTTGTCCCACCTAAAAAAAATTGAAGATCCGGGAGTCAAGTAACCTTACCCTTAGAGGCTCATATTAAAAACCACTTAAGACATTCCTTAGATGCCGCAGACACAATGGTAACCATTAAGGATCAATATCTGCCAGACGAGTCGATACCATTGGACACCGCCATTGTTCGAGTAATGGGCCACCCAACAATCGCACCTTGGACCACCAAGTACGAGCGACGCCAGCTGGAGTCTGCTATATAAGCTCATCGCAGCACCGCCTCTAGGTCATTCTACCGTCATCCTTAGACTTCACTATACGAACACGTGTACACGTGTTCATAATTAATTAAGTTTATATTTAAAATTTGTAATCATAGTTTAAATAAATAAAATTGTATTTTTTTTAAAGTCTTCTCAATCGTCTGATTTTAACTGGCGCCCATTGTGAGGCTCGGTTTCGATAAATCGGCGTTAAGTTTTCAGCACTTCGAAGAAAAATCCAAGTACACCTTTGACGTCGGAAAAATCGAGTTGGCTCTCAAGTCAAGTAAATACCGAGGAATCCAACTATAAATTTGTTAAGGACAAGACGATGTTGAGAGAATTGCTGCTGCTCCAGTGCATGTAAGTACCTAGTAGCATTTCCTTGACTTTTCAAAATTCCTCTCCTTAAACCCCCAATATTTGTGTATAGAAGTAAGGTCGACGATAGGATGTCCATCCCTTCCGGCAGTAATCCGCAAGGTAGTTCCTACGTGCAATCTGCACCTAGTGTATCACAGATCCCAGTACCAAGTACCATGGATCCGAAGTTATTAGTAGGGTTTGTTCCTTCATATGATGGGGACCCGTTTACTATTTATAATTATTTAAATAGCGCAAAGCAATGGATGAGCATGGCAGGAGGAAACACTCCGCAAAATGTCATGTTATTGTTAAGTAAGCTTGTAGGAAGAGCTGCTCTCGTTGTTACTATGATAGAGCATAATTTTAACTGGGATAATATCCAGAATATATTAAAACAAGAGTGTGGAGATAATAGAGAGTTACACACGTTATTAGTAGAGTTGTCTAATGTTAAGAAGAAAAGTTCTTACAGAGATTTAATATTTGAATTAAAACAAAAATTATTTTTTATTAGAAGTAAGTTACATGATAAATACAGTAACGGTAATATAGTCGAAGAAGTAATGGAGCCGTATATAAGTACCGCCCAGAACACTTTAAAGAATAGTTTACCATTTCACGATCAAATATATGTTAGTAACTGTAGCTTTAGTGACACGGTTAATAAAATCTTACAGTTGGAAGTAGAAGGTAGATTTGATAATATTAAACAGAAATTTTCTAATATCTTACCTGCGCCGCGAATAATCAATCAACAAAATTACGCGCCGCGACCTATGAACTACCCTATACAAAATTCTAGTGGGAATTTCAGAAATGTAGTTTATAATCAGCCAAGACAAAATCAACCGTATCATGTACGTAATCCATGGACACCGAATGCAAATAATGTATTCTCTAAACCACAACATAAATATTTCGAAAATAAAAATCAAACTAGACATTTTCCGCAACAAATAAAAAATGAAGATGTTAGTATGAGAACGGAACCACAATTAAAACAAGGTCAAATTAATTTAGGAAAAGGTAGGATAGCTGAGGAAGTATTCTATCACGAGGATGATAATTCACAAAACCCAGACTATTTTGATATTTACGAGGAAAATAACTATGATACTCAAAACCTTCAAAATGATAACGAACAAAATTTTATCGATGTCCCTCAGAACAGTACACCACCATAGAATTTAATCATGTAAAATCGTTTTTACCGTATTTTGAAACAGACCATCCTAAGCTAAGAATTTTAATAGACACCGGTAGCCAGAGATCGTTTATAACAGACAATGCTTGTAGACGATATTTTAATGAGTATTGGAAACCAGAACCTTTTACAGTCAAGACCTCACATGACACTACTACACACAATGGAATCATTGAAACTCCATATTGGTGTAAGTACTTTGGTAAAGACAATGGCTCAATGAAATTTTATGTTTATAACTTTAGCGACAAATACGATATTTTAATGGGTACAGAAATGATTGAACAAATTAATGCGAAGATAGATCTCAAGGAAAGAAAGCTTTATATGCCAGATAGGGAATTATTAATTTTTCACATGACCACTGATGACAATTTAAATATAGAAAGTTTATGTGAGACATATAAAGATTTATTTTCGGAAGACGTAACAAACAGTGCCACGACTAAAATTAAACATCATATTACTCTTAGTGACAGTGAACCAATATATCAAAAGCCTTTTAGATTACCTCAAATTCAACAACAGGAAATTAGAAAACAAGTTGGAAAATTATTAAAGGAAAATATTATTAGACCATCAGAATCCCCTTGGTCATCAGCAGTACACATAGTCCCAAAAAAAATAGATCAATCAGGTATACAAAAGTGGAGAATGGTAGTAGATTACAGACGATTAAATGAAAAAACTAAGTCCGATAAGTTCCCTTTACCAAATATCGAAGACTTATTTTCTAAATTACAAGGCAATAATTATTTTTCCACTTTAGATTTGACATCAGGATATCATCAAATATTAATGGATGATAATTCTATTGAAATGACAGCCTTCAGCACACCTGATGGACATTATGAATTTTTACGAATGCCTTTTGGTTTCAAAAATGCGCCCGCAACTTTTCAAAGAATGATGAATAATATTCTTAAACAAGAGATAGAACAGAGCGTTTGCTTAGTTTATTTGGATGATATAATTATATATTCTAAAACTAAACAAGAACATATAAATAAATTGCAACAAGTTTTTGAAGCATTAAGAAGGGCTAATTTAAAAGTAAATATAAATAAATGTATATTTATGAAAGAGGAAATTGAATTCTTAGGTCATATATTAAATAACAACGGATTAAAACCTAATCAAAAAAAAATTGAAGCAATTAAAAATTTTCCTATCCCGAAAACATTAAAAGAAGTCAGAGCATTCTTAGGACTAATTGGATATTATAGAAAGTTTGTACCGAACTTAAGTAAAATTACTAAGCCTTTGACTGAAGCCACAAAAAAGAATTCTATAATAAATATAACCGACAAAAAATATGTAGAGGCAGTAGAGACGTGTAAACACTTACTGACCAATGCACCCATATTAGCATTCCCAGACTTTAATAAACCTTTTGTTATTACAACAGACGCGTCAGATATAGCGCTAGGAGCTGTGTTAAGTCAAAACAATCACCCGATAGCTTATGCATCAAGAACATTATCAAAGACAGAGCAAAATTATAATACTACTGAAAAGGAACTCTTAGGAATAATTTGGGCAATAGCACAATTTAGACCTTATGTATACGGTAGAAGATTCACTTTGAGAACTGATCATAAAGCTCTTATTTGGTTAGCAAAATTGAAAGAACCGAACCAGAGACTTACTCGTTGGAAGCTTAAATTACAAGATTATGATTTCACAATAGAACATGTAAAAGGCAAAGACAATTACGTAGCCGATGCTTTAAGTCGTATAGAAATTCATTACACTGATGGTTCATCATCATCTGAAAGCATTATAGCAGGACCTTCAAGGTTAAATACGAATAACAATGAACAGTCCATGAGAGTAAACATTGACGAACAGTCGCATACATCCGATATAAGTGAATCAATGCAGGGAACCGTGCACTCCAATCAAGAAAATAGTGATGAAGGTATACCTATTATTCATGCATATCCACCTAAAAGATTAAGACGTGTTATATTTGAAGTAGCACCATATAAACAGGCAAAACACGAAAATGGTATATGGTATTTCTATATTCCACCCGATCAGGAAGAAGAAGTAATTAAAGAATTTATGTTAGAATATTTAGGAAAAGAAAAATATGCTTTTATTGTACCTAATGACGAATTATATTATAAAATATCTGAAACTTATAGAAAATATTTTGATCACACACATTTTAAACCAACTAGATACACTAAATCCTTAATAGAAATAAATGATAAAGAAGAACAAATTCGATTAATTAAAGAATACCATATATATGAAAATCGTCATGCTGGAATAGATAGTTTATATAAACAGTTGAAAGAAAAATACTACTGGGAAAATATGCGGAAACAAATAAAACATTTTGTAATTAAATGCGAAACTTGTAAGAAGGAAAAATATAATAGGCACCCATATACAACATTATCAGTAGAAACAGAGACACCTAATGAACCTATGGTTATTTGGCACATTGACTTTATGTCATTAGAAAGACAATGGTATTTAACCATTATAGATAAATTTTCTAAATATGCGATAGTAAAGTCAACAGAAAAGAGTAGAGTTTATGACACATTAGCAGAAATCTTTGCAATGATAGGAGCACCAAATAAAATAATTCATGACGGAGAACAATCCTTATGTAGTGAAATTTTAAGTGAATTATTTCAAACTTACTCCATTATAAACCATGTTACATCACCACAACATCATAAATCTAACTCAGACGTCGAGCGATTACATAGCACCATACAAGAGTTGTATAGATTACAAAGAGATCAAGAGTTAGAGCAAAATCAGAAAATGTACTTTATCACTCATGCTTATAATAACACTACGCACAGTTCGATAGGCATGACCCCTTTTGAAGTTCATTTTGGACGGAAGGCTAAGTTACGTAGCTTCGATAATCTTAAAGTAGTAATACAACGATATACGTCACAACAAAAAGAATTTGCAAATGAATTAAATAAAAATATTCACAATTTGTTAAAATCTCAAAAGGACAAAAGAAACGAAAAGATAAATAAATCAAAGAAACCTCCAAAGACGTTTAAAATAAATGATATTGTTTATTTAAAGAACAGTAAGGCTGAACGACATAAAACAAACGCAAGATTTTTAGGACCATTTAAAATATCAGAAGTTTGTTCAAATAATAAATATAAATTAAATAACGGAAGGACTTATCACATTGAGGAACTTATTGTTACAGAATCCTCAATAGCTTCGGATACCGATTCCAACCCTTAAACTCAAACGAACATGTAGTAATTGTGGACATGAAACCGACTCGGATTATTGAAGGAAAGTGGACAATAATTCATAAATTAGACATTAAGCCTATTGTAGATCACAAAAACGCACTTATAACAAATATTAACATAGCAATGGGAAAGTCTACTGTAAGTGAATTAAAATATATTTATGATAGAATCAATATTATTATAAATCATTTAGAAGAAATATGTAATCATTTAAATATTCAAAGTAGAGTCAAAAGAGGATTAATTAATGGTTTAGGATCTGTTATCAAGTCAATTACTGGAAATTTAGATCAAGAAGATTTAGATAGTATTCAAAAAGATTTGGAAACCCTTAAGGTAGCATATAATAAACAAATATCTGTTACGAATGATGTACTAGAAGAATATAATAAACAAATTCAGAAAATTACTTTGATCCAAAAACAACTTGATGAAAAGATCAGAGATAGTTTAAGTGTTAAAACACAACAGAAAATTGCATTAAGTTTATTATTCCAAGCTGAAACGTTACAAGATCTAGCTGATAGATTAACAACTGCGATTACTTTGCTGAACATCATATGTATCATTATAGTATTATACAATCACATATTTTACAAGATACATTGAATTGTATAAATAAAGATTTGATGATTTCAAGTAATATAAACGATATTGAACCTTTTATAACTGTAGATAGCAGGATAGTAAATAACATTGTATACTTCATTTTATACATACCGTTAGTTAAGACTCAAGTATATAAGACAAGAAAAATTGTTCCTATCATACAAAAGTCCCTTACCTGTACCTATCCTATAATGCGAAAGGTAACTTTGGCATACATTGACTCAGAAATATATGACGTTGAAGATTGCATTGAAATTAACGAACTTATCTGTAAAGGAAGTATATTACAAAAGAATACATGTGAAACTAGTATATTATTAGAAGGAAATACAACAAATTGTAGCATCATACCAATTCACTGTCCCAATGAGGAAATTCAAGAAATAACGCCAAAAGCAATTTATATGTATTTCAATATATTGACGGAAGCCAAAATTAAATGTGGGAAAGAAGAAGAAACTATTTGGTTTACAGGCTCACATTTAAGAGGAAAAAATTGCGAAGTCAGCATCTTTGGAAGTAAAAGATTTCAAACTAAAGAAACTAGTGAGAAAATTATTATATCTAAATTGGAAATTAAAAATCAAGAAAAAATCCCAGAAATAGAACTCAGTTATAATAAAGAGAAAATAACAAGCGAATTGAAACAGCTAAAGCAGATTCAGGAATTGCAGACGCAAACTCATCATAATTACATACAATATGGTCTTATAATGTTTGTAACCCTATTATTTTTAGCCTGTTTCAGCTATAAATTCTTTCGCACCAAGGATTGTTGTAAGCCATGGGCTTCGAAACTGGAAGGGGAGAGTCAAGTAACCTTACCATTAGAGGCTCATATTAAAAACCACTTAAGACATTCCTTAGATGCCGCAGACACAATGGTAACCATTAAAGATCAATATCTGCCAGACGAGTCGATACCATTGGACACCGCCATTGTTCGAGTAATGGGCCACCCAACAATCGCACCTTGGACCACCAAGTACGAGCGATGTCAGCTGGAGTCTGCTATATAAGCTCATCGCAGCACCGCCTCTAGGTCATTCTACCGTCATCCTTAGACTTCACTATACGAACACACGTGTACACGTGTTCATAATTAATTAAGTTTATATTTAAAATTTGTCATCTTAGTTTAAATAAATATAATTGTATTTTTTTTAAAGTCTTCTCAATCGTCTGATTTTAATTCGCGGATGGCCATTTCGGAAGGGCGACTGCCCAAACTCATGGTTTCTATGAAACCTTGCCAGCACCGGCAATCTTCTACCAAAGAGTGGTTGAAGATTTGCACGCATCCCAACGTGGAGGACGCAAGTAGCGCTTCGTATTTCGCCCCGAACGGTCGAGATTTCAAAGTGTTCCTACAAATAATTACGTAAAAACATTTTTTCTTACAAAAGTGAACGTACAAAAGTGAAAGTGGTACCAAAGACAGAGAGCTCAAACTTCACAACAACCAAGACCCTCACCAGGCAAGCGAATCCCCGAAAGTTTCAAAATTTCGTCGATTTGGTGCTGTTTTTCTATAATAATAATATATCCTCACGCCTTCCCACAAGGGTCCCCGAAGGGGTAGGCAGAGGTGTATAGGTAATACACCTCTGCCTACAGGTTTCGTTGATTTGTTAAGTTTAATTTACTGTTTTAAAATGAAACCAGTGCCGTCTACCTCGCGTCCATTCAAGGAGTTTGTTCCTCCGCGGAAGAAATGAAAAATGTCACACTTTAGTGAATCTGAGAAGTTTATGATTATTAACGTGTTTAAATACGTTAAGGAATCCTGACCTGCCGATAAATATCCTTCAAAAAAAGAAATGAAGGACAAAACAGTCGATATCTTGGGCATTTCAAAATCGGCCATATATCGTATTTTAAAAGAATATACCGAAACAGACACCGTCAAGCCGGCTCCTTCACCGATAAAACGACTCTCAGTAATTGAAAAGACTGATGAGTTCGATAAATCGTGCATTAGACGAATAGTGCACAACTTTTATTTAAAAGGAGAGTTACCTACAACAAAAAAGGTACTACATGTCATAAATGCAGACGAATCCTTACCAAACATCGTTGAAAAAATTACTAAAACATTTAAAGTTTAAATATGTCAAACGAAGGCGATATAATTGTTTGATCGACAGAGATGACATAGCATTGTGGCGTTTTAAATATTTGAAAAATATAAAAACTTACCGACAGCAACAACGACCAAAATATTACTTGGATGAAACTTGGGTAAATGCGGGTAAGACCTTTTTTTATTATCTACTCTTTACTGACTGAATTAAATCCATACTAATATTAAAAATGTGAAAGTATCTCTGTCTGTGTGTCACCTTTACATGCCTAAACGGCTGTTCTGATCTTGATAATCCTATTAATATTATAAACGCGAAAGTTTGTGAGGATGTATGTATGTTTGTTTCTCTTTCACGCTAAAACTACTGATTGGATTTTAATGAAACTTTACAATAATATAACTTATACATCAGAATAACACATAGGCTATGTATAACCACAAGCGAAGCCAGGGGGAACAGCTAGTATTAAATAAATATACTTGGTATCAAGAGCAAGGACAGGATCGCCAAAAGCGATTGTGATCCCCTAAGTTGTTTGCAATATTAAGTGGTTAAATGTTTAAACTTATGATAATTTTATTCATTATCTTTTTAGGGCACACTGTAGGCAAAGTGTGGGAAGATACTACAGTGCAGTCACGAAAACAAGCATTTTTGGAGGGTTTGTCGACGGGTGCCAACAATCCTACTTCCAAAGGCAACCGGTTAATTATTTTACATATAGGAAGTGAAAAGGTATTCGTCCCAGAATCGGAATTGGTGTTTGAATGCAAAGGTACAGGCGATTACTACGAATCGATGAATGCAGTCAAGTTCGAAAATTGGTTCCAACCAATGCTACCGAAACTTGAACCAAACGCAGTGGTTGTAATGGATAATGCCAGCTACCACTCACGGCGCCAGGAGAAAATTCCAGTAACACGTTGGAAAAAATCAGACATCCAAGAATGGCTTTCATCAAAGCAAATTTCTTTTGAAACAAATGAAACAAAGGTCCAGCTCTTGGAAAAGGTGAAAGACGTTAAAACTCGGTACCAATCGTATGTAGTCGACGAGATGGCAAAAGCAGTTGGTGTAGAGGTATTGAGATTACCTCCATACCACTGCAAATTAAATCCCATCGAACTGGTGTGGGCAGACGTCAAGAGGTATGTGGCTCGGAAAAACACAACATTTAAGATGGCAGATGTCAAAAAGTTGCTCCAGGAGGCTTTAGGCAACATTACAGCAGAAAAATGGCAAAATTGCCTAAGTCACGTCAAAAAAGAGGAATCGAAACTAGGTGGACTAGATGATAATGTAGACAAAACTGTCGATTCTTTTGTTATAAATGTGACAGGCGAGACGTCATCAGAAAGCAGTAACTCCGATACAGACGAATCGGATTCGAATTTATGATTTTTTTATTTCTACCAAATTGATAATTTTAAGACGATTTTGATACTGCTGTAATGTAAAACCTAAATAAATAAATACTTAATAATAATTTATTTAATAAGCTAGTTTTTTTCTATCCTTCAAATATTTCATGCAAACCACACATATAAAAATGTTTGTGACCACTGTCAGTAGGTAAAGAGGTCATTGTACGAAATTCTTCCTGCTCCGCGACCGTACTTTAGGAAGCCACACAATATAGATTACACAAACACAAGCGAAGGAGTAGAAGAGAAGTACAGTTGGAATAAACAATAAACAGCTGATAGCGATAACGCGCGGGTTAGCAAGCGACACAGGCTTCACGGACAGAATATGCGAGCTGACTGATCGGGCGCAGCGATGCGCCGGCTATGTGTCTTCAGTAATATATGTCTTCAGTTCAAGATGCATGGATGAGGAATAATGCTGGAAAGACAATGACGACGATTTATGATATCCCTGGAATCGTTCGCACTGCTTTGCCTTTAGCTTTAACACCAAATAACAATGAGTGGATTTGAAAAAACTGGCATATTTCCCTACAACCAATATAAATTTAACGATGATGATTTTGCACCAAGCTATGTCACGGATCGTCCCTCGGAAAATGATCCAAATGAGCCGCAGCGACATCGTCAGCTTCTTTTCCACCACTATTCCTTGATACACTGCGTTCGATGTCATCGAATCTGCAGCCACGATTGTAGACGAACAACTATCACAGAATTTCAAGGACAATGCAATACTTTTTTAGAGGGAATTTAAGTCCAGAAATTATACATCTAGAAGATGGATGTGATTTCTCCGAGGACAATGACATACTGACAGACAAAAAGTCGTCCTCAGCCGATTGAGTGAATTTTAAGAAGATATGTACGATGATGATTCCACTAATCAACTCATAGAGCTGCCTCCAACAAAATATATCGAGGATCCTATAGCGGATAAAATAAGTTTTTTTTGTATTGTCTCTCGTAGTGTGAGTTCCGGGAACTTTTGCTACTTAACCGGGCAATGGCGAGACCTAGGCCTCCAGCCAGGCACTGGATTAAATAAGTATTAGTATTAAGGCTATGGAAGATAAACTTTTGGCAAATGAACTGCTGGCGTTCCTGCAGCAGAAGCTGGATGTGATGGACGAAGTTTCAGCAATCCAGATCTGCGCCTTAAGCTTCAGAGAGGATGAAATCGCCGCTTCAAAGGTGCTTATGCTACGGTTGCTCAACAAGAGTGACCAGATGGTGTCTCGCCGCCGTGATGGGACTAAGAAAAGCCTGCAGGACATCATCACACTGATGAAAGTGACCGATCCAGACAACATACAATCGTTTGTGGCGAGGGACTTGAATAAGCTCCCTCCCGTCACATTCGACCATGTGGACGTTACGAGCCTTTTGGAGGATATTGTCATGTCAATAATATGATTTTTTATTATTATTATTAAAAATTGCGATGAGAGTTCAGAGCGGAATATCAAATAGACAATGAGGAAAGTCTGTCCAAACATCGAGCGGCAATCGAGCCCGTTCAACCGATCACTGGCTCAGTGTAATCGGGCTATTTTGTCAGCCAAACATATTGATGTTGACGAAATTAATTTCCAGATACAACAATTGTTTGCCAGACGATCTGAAGTCTTTCAAATCAATACTGTTGTGGATGAAAATTAAAGTGTACATTTTCTAATTAAAGTTTAAATCCTCTAGATATACCCGCTATGCCACCACATAATCTTCGGTTGAAGATTGGTTCACCTATTATTCTTCTGCGTAATTTGAATCCACCTAGTTTATGCAATAAAATATAATAATAATATAAATAATAATAATAATATAAAATAATAATAATAATAAAATGCATTTCGGGGTTTTTTTTTACAATAATAATTTAAATTTTTTTTTATTTTAATTTATTCCATATCTTGACCAGAATTAGTTACAGTACTGATGACAATATTTGTGTCACTTGTTTAATTTGTCTAATTTGTGAATGTGAGAACATTGTAGGCTTTGTAGATTCTTAGATCTTGCTAACATTGTTATAATTATCTTGTTTTATGTATGCTTTGTATAGCAAGCAGCGACCTATTGTCGGGCCTACGTTGTTCCCCCATACTTGGGTACTATTGCTGTAACGAAAAAATATTATTGTTGTATATGCCTAATGATTTGAAAGGAGTAACCATGGAGTTTCTTGCCGGTTCTTCTCCATGGAAGCGACCAACCCGAACCGTGCTTCTTTTTCGACGTTTTATAAGTGCCCACCTGGGCCTATGTGAAATAAAAAGATTTTGATTTTGATTTTGAATAGTAGGGTAGATTAAGAAGATCACGCGTATTTGTTTATTCGACAATAGCGCGATTTCTAAACTGAAAAGCGGCGTGTACTGTAACCGCGTGTAGTAGTGAAATGAAGTACCAGCAAGTACGAAAAATTATTTTTAATTAAATAATATGAAGGCCTTTAAAATGTTTGCCATTCTACATTTATCTAAATCGCTCCGAAATAATGTTCATACAGATACTTACAGATACTGTGTACCGATCATTAGCTGGCACGTTGCTGAGAGCGTTAAGGCAGTAGCAGGTTTTCATTTGGTCAAATGCAATTAATTCCTTAGGGTAATATTTGTTCTTTGCAATTTTAAACGCTAGCGGAATAAATTTTTTCGGCTTATCAGGCTTAAAAGATACATCGTACCGGAACTGAAACAAAAAATAATATAACACCAGTTGCGCTCAGCGGTTTCACCGCCTAAAATTATATTTAATAGGCAGTTTTTTTTCTGGAATATTTTATTCACACAATCTTTCGCTCTATCATAACCTATCTCTGTGCCAAATTTCATCAAATTCTGTTCACTCTAGCATGATTGAGTTACAAACATCTTCACATACCTCCGCATTTATAATAATTAGTAGGATATATTATCCAATTAGAGACACGAGGATGTTGCATGCATGTTTACCGCATGAGTCTTACGATAAAAATGGACACCGAAATAAGTACAGTGATTAGTCA
Source organism: Drepana arcuata (assembly GCA_016069955.1). Taxonomy (NCBI): domain Eukaryota; kingdom Metazoa; phylum Arthropoda; class Insecta; order Lepidoptera; family Drepanidae; genus Drepana; species Drepana arcuata. The sequence continues at coordinate 76,137 of JACCPG010000590.1, forward strand.
CACCACGAGCTTTAGAGCGCTTGTAGACGTCCGTTTTTTTCATCGGACAACGGACCGTGTTTTTTGCCGGATACGCGGTGGCGTATGATTTATAATGAGTATGGCCGGGTTCCCACTACGCCGGACCGGCAGATCTGCCGCGCCGGTAAATCTGCCGGAAGGGCTAGTGGCTGTACAATTTATATGAAGCTATTCACATTATCCCGGGTCCGGCATTTTTGCCGAGCCCGGCATTTTTACCGAGCGTTTTGTCACTACGAATTGCCGGTAGAACGCCCGGGCCCGGAGTAATGTGAACGAGTTTGTGCCGGTATCTGTCCCCCGCTCGCCCCGCTCGTGCTCCCCTCGCCCCGCCCGTGTTCCACTCACGTCATTCGGCTCGCATTTTCTGGTAAAAGTAGACGTTTAGCATGGATATTCAAGCAGAAACTTTAATTACGCTTGTCCAAGAGAGACCTGTTCTGTGGGATAAGACCGAAGACGTCTATAAAGACAAAACTTAAAGTTAGCAGCATGGCGTGAAGTATGTTTAATACTGAAACCAAACTTCGATGAGCTGGATGAAAAAGAAAGAAAACAGTACGGTGAGTTTTTAATGTTTTATTGATAAAATGTAAATGCATTGATACAATTTATTTTATAGCTGCTGCCTGCCACGGAACGGAACCAATATCTGAAACAAAATAATTAGTAAATGATGTCCGTATAGCGTTGGCATTAGGGCCACCTCGACTGGACACATTCCGATTCATGGTTGTCGTTTCTTGTTCTTGTCCATGTTCTATATTTTGGTAACTTTCAAAATTTATACCATCTTTTTCTCTTACAAAATTATGTACGACTGTACAAGCTTTAATTACTTGAATAGCTGTGTCTACGTTCAGATCTATAGCTCGATGGATTATTCGCCACTTATTTGCCAGAATACCAAAAGCGCACTCAACATACCTTCTTGCTCGACTTAGTCTATAGTTAAAAATCTTTTTATCAGTGTTCAAATGTGTACCTCCATATGGACGTAGGAGATTAGGTGTTAAGGCAAAGCCTTCATCGCCAACAAGTATAAACGGCAATTCTTCGTGCAAGTTTTCATGAAGCGGTCTAGGCTTTGGTACATTTAAAGTACCATCATTGATCTTTTGCCAAAATGTACTATCCTTTAATATTGTAGAATCGCATTCCTTGCCATATGAGCCCACACTAATAAAAATAAATCGGTACTCTGAATCGACAACTGCCATTAATACAAAAGAATAATACTCCTTGTAATTAAAGAACATAGAACCACTCTTGGCTGGTTTCAAAATTCTGATATGCTTGCCATCTACTGCTCCAAGACAGTGAGGAAAGTTGGCTTTTCTTTCGAATCCTGAAGCGATGTCCTCCCATTCTCTCTCAGTATCAGGCAGCTTAAGAAAATCTGTCTTTAGGTTTTCCCAAATGACGTGGGTCATTTCTTTTATTAGTTTACTTATTGTCGAAACGCCTACTCTGTATGAATAATGTATTTCTTTTAATGAACATCCTGAAGCTAAATATCTGAAAAAAAAGTATTTTTTGTTAATACATTATTACTTTATACGTCACCAAGAAACAAATTGTATTGTTTTATGATATTTTTTTATTGATTTCAGGAAAACAGGTTTAACTAAATGGAATAATATACGAGATTCGTGGCTTAAGACAGTAAAGAAACAAAAAGATGAGTCTAAATCTGGATCTTCGGCCAAAAAGACACGAAATTATTTATATAACGAGCAATTAATATTTTTGAAAAAAGTCTCCGAACCTCGACCACCACATGAGTCAGTTTCAAAAAAAGCAAGAACCGAGACTGAAGTAGGCATGGAATCAGATTTTCGTTCACCTTTAATTAAAGATAAAAGAAAAATTGATAATAAAGAGGTAAATGACAGGATGGTAAAGTTATTGGACTCCAGAATAAACCCAGAAAAGGAAAACCATCATCTGTCTTTCTTCAAAGGCATTATACCAATCTTGAACACTTTAACTATCGAAGAGACTTTAGAATTTCAAGCTAGCGTCATGACAATGTTGCAAAAAATTAAAAGTAGGAATTATGAGAGACCAAATTATGGACATTGGCGTGATTCATATAATCAGATGACCGGACCAGATCAGTATTCTGGATACTACACACATAATAGCGTCAATCAACAGGCAACACCTACGCAAGATCAACACCACCTGGATACTCTACGCAATATAATAGTAGCAATCAACAGGCAACAACGTCTATACCATCAACTTCATCTCAGACATCGAATCCGATTCCAGCTTCGCCATCAGCATCTAGTAATCATTCCATACATTCCCAAGACTCAGATTACTTAGATTTTGAAGGGATTTAAGTTTCAGTACAAATAAATACTTAAATAAGTTGTTTGCATTTTTAATTCATAATGATTATCAAATACATACACCCTCCCACACACACACATTATATATATTCACATTCATCAAACAAACATACATAGCAAACATTCATTCATTCATTCAGTCTTAAGTAGGTACCTACGTCAAAACTATTATTACGCAATTTAGTGCATAAAATAATCTTACCTTAGACATATGGCTAATCTTTGTTCTGGGCAAATACATTCTCTGAAACTTGTATCACGTACTCTTATGTCTAGTCGTCCCAGTAAATCGTCAAAAGTGGTTGCTGTCATTCGAAAATAATTGAAGAACTTTGATTCGTCTCTTCTAAGTTCAACCATTAATGTTTCAAATGTTCCAAGTGAAAATCTTTCCCGTAAAATAGGGTGTACCCAATGTTTTCTTTTATTTTGCCTTCTATTAAGATACCACCACCACACAACAATTTCGTCGTCCATTGTGCGCGCAGGTCCAAATTCAACTGAGGTAAGTACTTAATAATAAATAATAATATAATATTATTAGACTATAGACGGTCTGAATTTCTTCCGGGATCCGATGTAATGTGAACACTGTCCGGTGTCCGGTTTCCGGCAGATCTGCCGGTCCGGCGTAGTGGGAACCCGGCCTAACCTTGAGTATTGTGATATACCAACGTTGCTCGGGCTTTTTTACATGCTGGAAGTTCCTTCAGATAAGGCCGGTTTCGAGAGAATATCCAATAGAAATGTCTCAATAGACATAATGCGTGCTACTTTGTATAGATCCAGGTACGCTCGAATACCTATGTTACCACCATTTACCACCATTAGAAGTCAGCATCAACTTTAACACTAAGCCCCAATCTGATTTGTTTGAACCAAGCAATATTTATAGTACTAATGACTGGAACTTTAAAAAATCAGACCGTGAAAAACTATATACATTATTTTCTAAATATTCATGGGAGAACGTCTGACAAACTGACAACGTTGATACGGCTGTAGAATGCTTTCATGAGGCTATCTACGATATATTTGATGCATGTATCCCAAAGAAGTCAAGGAAAACTACAGTAACAAGGCGTTACCCCGTGTGGTTTACGCGTGACATTATTTAGGATACAAGACGCAAATGCAATCTCCATGCTGCGTGGAAGCGTACCAAATGTCATAATACATATAAGGCATTCTCAGAGCTTAGAGCTAGTCTAAAAAGCCGCACTGCAGCCGCCTATACAAATCACATGAAAATTATTGAAACCAGCTTAACATCTAATCCCCGTAAGTTTTGGCAGCACATTTCAAGTTTGCGCGCCAAGGTGGGTTTGACCAACCATACAATATAAAGGAGTAAAACATACAGGTGCACAGGCGGCAAAGGCATTTGCGGATTTCTTCTCTAGTGTATTTCTTGAAGTGAAACCGCAACTTGATGTAGACAATCTCCCAATTACTGATCATAATCTCGGTAGTCACACGGTCACAAGGACACAGACACTGTACCATGAGCTGATTCCTAGTAGAATACCCACATCTAAAAATAAATTGAAAAAATACATTAAAGTAAATAGATTAATTCAGAAAACAAAGAATCTTTTGAAAACTAATTACAAAGCTTTTGCATTTTGCAAAAAGCATAATAACATTTTCCATAAGTTAAATTTAACAAAACAACAATTAGAAAATAATCATTTAAAATATGAAGCTGACATTCAGCATCTTGAATCTGAGGTCACTGAGCTTACTGCATCGCTGCAGCAAGTAACTATGAAATATAACAGCACTCGTGTTGAAATTCAGGAGCACATACTTGCACTAAGTGAGGTGGTTGATATGTCAAAATATAACTATGACCGCTTCACTTCATTGTCAAATAAATGTAACTGTGGGTCTGATGTACAACCATCTCATGTGCCTCATGTGCTCCCGTCTGAGCCATTGCTGAATGACAGCTCCACTAAACCTATTACTTCCAAAAACAGGCAAACACAAAATATACTACTGTATAGTGATGAGTTGGGGAAGGATATGGGGTTGCACTTATCACACAGTACTTGCCAGGCCTTAAACCGCTGTGTGCCTGGTGCAGATTATAAACATCTTGTCTCTGAGGTGCTGGGTGATCAGTGTAGTTCCTGTCCTACCATAGCTATTATGTGTGGAAAAAGGGGAAATATGAATAAAGATGAAATGACCAAACTAATTGACTCGCTAAGTTGTCTTAGTGTAAAACACATAATTTTATTTGCATTTCCCTATAGCAAAGGTTTGTCACAGAGGGAAAATTCAACCAGATATCGATTAAATTGCTGCATGCAGATTATAAGCAATTATGATAATAAATTTTCATTCATTGACTTGAATAATAATGATAATTCAATAATTTCACATTATAATTTGATAAATGAAAGATATCATCTTTCCCATAAATTTAAGGGACAAGTAGCAAGTATGCTACATTATTTTATACACATATTTAATTTAAGTTCAGCCAAATCATTGGCTACCAATACTGCTTCTATTGAGCAGTCAAACCATGACCACAATACTTATTCTTTGGAATACGTTCCAAATACTTTAAATTAAGTTCTAAGACAACAGAGGCTTTCTCTGGCACAACTCACAAGTATAATGAAAATGTTTTTAACCTGGTGCATCAGAATATACAAGGTATTTTAAGTAAAGAACTAGAATTGGAATTGTTCTGTTCTGTGTGTAATTGGAATCTACTCTAGCATGATTGAGTTACAAACATCTTCACATACCTCCGCATTTATAATAATTAGTAGGATATTATCCAATTAGAGACACGAGGATGTTGCATGCATGTTTACCGCATGAGTCTTACGATAAAAATGGACACCGAAATAAGTACAGTGATTAGTCACACAACGAGCTTTACGGTGAAGGAAAACATCGAAAGGAAACCTACATACGTCTGAGAAGCAATTCAAAGTATGTATAGTCGTGCTTGAGTAACGGCGATGGACTCGCCATCTATCACGTTGGCACCTAAAATATATCTCTGGCGGAAAGTGGGTGTATGGGTATTATCTATACACCCCTGCCTACCCCTTCGGGGACCCTTGTGGGAAGGCGTATGGATAATTTTCATATGGGGGAAATTGTAATAAATGGAAAAAGCAAAATGGTCCCACTTGCTAGATGTGCCAGAAAAATTTACGTATACGTGAATCCTACATTTTGAACTAAAATGAAGGTCAAGCTGGCTGCTTAAGCTCTAAGACGATTCAATTTGCTACTTGCATCGGTAATTTGGCAAGAAAGCATTCAAATGTACAAGACCGTGTGCTGTAGTGGCCGTAGTAGTTTACCTATGAAATTTCATTCTTTCCTTTCGCAATCGCCGAATACATAGCCCATTCACCTGCTGCTATTTGGACACATCTACGAACAATATTCTAGACTTCCTCTACGTGGCATCAAACGTGTGCATTTCTTGAGCGATGGCCCTGTATCGCAAAATCGTAATAAAACTAAGTTTTTTTGTAATGGAAACCAAACTCTGCATAAATTCAGATTCAGATATTGAAAACTTTACATGGAACTACACCAAAAGTGGCCATAGGAAAGGTGCACCAGATGGTATCGGAGCAACGTGCAAAAGAACAGCAAATTTTGTTGTTTATTCTGGTTGTTGATGTCAACAATAAGTAAATAACTTATTGATGAGGTTTTGAAGTAATTTTGTTTCATTTATATAGTTTCAACACCTACATAACATGGGCAGACGAAAACGTCATATCTGCCAAAAATATTATAATTCTTCAAAACCTGCAGAAGGTTTTAAAAGCAAGTAATAGCGGAAGCCTTAGAAGAAGTTAAGCAAACCTCTCATGCTCCAGAAGCTTGGTACGTGGCAGGTCATCTCTTAACTGCTATAAAGAATTTTAAATTTATTCTTAATTTAACTAATTGGGCGAATATTCTCCGCGAAATCAATAGAGTGAATATAGAAATTCAGACAGAAGATATTATCCTTGCCGGTTCCGTCGCACTAATGGATGGTCTACTCAAAATTAGACAAAATCCAATGGAATATTGGATAAAAGAGGCTGGAGAAGAAGAAACGAATTCCGAAACGTAAAAATCATTTCGTTGAGATGTGTGAAGACGAATTACAAACACTCCTACCTGTTCAACTATTTTCTAGACTCTTGAACTCTTAGACTCTTTCCAGAATAGTTAACACACCGAATATTAATATCAAATGCATTAAACGGTGAGTAAATTTATGTGTAAAAGTTAAAATCTTTGTATTGTTGTAGGTTTTTCTAAATAAAAAGTGGTTGGTAAACAAAACGTCATAATTGTACAAGAACGGGCCAGAGTACATCTAAGTCTGCACTATGGCTAGCCGGAGGCAGATGGTAAATGAAGACGAAATAGAGGGGTTATTGGGACAATCTGACGCAGAAGACATTGACGAGGAAGATGATGAGAATTTTGTTCCTTTTGAAGATCAGTATTCTACTAGCGACTCCGAGCCGGAGCAGAAGATCGAGGAGACAACGAACGAACGAACGAAGAAGTATTGGGACCTCAGTCCCAATACTTAGGAAGATGGTTAAAATAAAGGTTTCATGGTAAGACACTACTTCAAGAAGTTCCTCTTGAGTCTCCAGAATGATCCAAATCACCGGCTGAATACTTTCAAGAATATTTCACAGATGAGCTATTTGAGCAATTTCCTATTGCCACATCACAGTATTACATCGCTAAGAAAGGAGATTGCAGGCGACCAATTTGTACTCCTAGTGAGATAAAAAAGATTTTCGTCGTTGATGGTATGATAAGTATTGTGAAATGCCCTCGGATGAAGATGTACTGGAACCAGCAAATTAGATATGATCTTATAGCTAATGTTATAGGATGATATCTAAATATGCAAGTAGGCAAGAAAATGAACAATTTAAGTCTCCTGAGAAACGTGGACCGAAACACAGTTTCAAAGATAAATTAGACGATTTTACCTTTGCCGCTATAAGACGAAAAGTACATTTTTTTATGCAATTGAGTCACCCACCCTTATAAAGGTAACTTATACTTTACTCCTTCTATAATAATAATAATATAATATTATTTTATATATTATTGCATATTATTATTTACTCCTTCTACTGCATTATATTCTGTGTCCACCATAATGTTCTTTGTAAAACCAAAGTATTAGATTGCGTAGACTTCCTTACTCAAAAACTTTTTTTATTACTTTACAGATTCTTAAGGTTGTCAATGAGGACCCAGACTTACCCAATTTTTCTTGGAGTACAATAAGAAGTTATGAAACATTTCAATTTCAAATATGTCACAAAATCAAGACAAAGCTTTTTTAAATTTTAATTGACAGGCAGGACATTATTTTAAGGCGCCCGCGATAACTTCGAAAAATTTAAGAGTATCGAAGGGAAGGAAGGTATATTTATTACCAAGATGAAAAACCTGGATCAACGAAGGTAATTACAATTTTCTATTTTCTTTACATTAAATTGTACTTTCAATAATTAATTGATATTTCTTTAAGGTCATACACCGAAGAGGGCATGAATTGACCAGACAGTGTTATCGTCCCGCCAGGCCTTCCTAGCTGGCTTGACCACTGGCTTGAAACAGCCAAAAAAGCAAAAAAAAGGGCAAACGATTAACGGGGAAGAAAGATTCGTAGAAGACAGCTTATTTATGTTTGAAGCAAAAAAAAATTAAGAATATTATCATCAAGAGATGAATTCCGATTCCTTTGAGAAGTGGTTTAGGGGGTCTTGCCAGAACTAAAACCACATTACGTAGTAGTGATGGATAATGCCCCCTACCACTCCAGGAAACTAGAATCGCTGCCTAAAATGTCTTGGACTAAACCTAGAATACAAGAGTGACGAGCAAAAAATATTTAATTCGAAGCAACAATGGTTAAAGCTACTCTTATAGACATTGTACGGCAGAACATTGCGAAAAGTATGATGAATTGCTACGTTTGGTCCTACATCGTATACGCTGGATCAACAACGCCTTTTGAGGGCCTTGACAAACCATATACAGTTGTTGTAAAGCTATGTCTACCGCTTCTTAATGAAGGAAGACTTATTGTGACTGACAATTATTATACGAGCCTCGGGTTAGCGAAATACCTAAAAGACCGTAACATTGATTTGTGTGGCACACTCCGTAAAAACAAAAAAGGTTTGCCCCAACAAGTTCTGCAGAAAAAAACTCAGAAGGGGCGGAGTTATAGCTAGGCAGTTACAAAACTATGTTACAGTCCTCAAATGGCACGACAAGAGAGACGTTCTCATGATTTCTACGTGTGATGACGATGAAATGGTACCTACCTATAACTGGAGAAGAGATGAGACATTGAAGCCTAGAATGACGGTTGAATACAATACCGCTAAAAAGGGATTGACGTTTCAGATCAGCTTGGTGACCTGTCACTTTCCAGTATTTGAAACCACAATTAAATAAAAATGTTAAAATTGAAATGAATAAAACTGTAAATAGAAATATAAGAAACTATAATAAAAGATGTAGAGATAAGTCTGAATTTGTAATAGGGCAGAGTATTTGGTTCAAAAAAGTTGTAAATGGTAATAAGTGGCTACAAGGAACTGTAGTACAGAAAAATGGGTTTAGATCTTATAATATAGTTGATAATGATGGTGTTGTTTATTGTAGAAGTTCATATCATATTCGAGCAGCATGATTTGGTGATTCTCAGTGAGAGCGGGGTGTGGAGTCTAATGGTCCCTGAACATAGTATAGTATTATTTATAAGTATTTTGTATTAATTATAAGGAGGGAGAAAAGGTGTGCATTACTTTTAATTTCTGATTGTTTTTTTTTATATATTAAATAGGGGAGATGTAGTAATGTGACATCTGTCAAGATGATACATATAACTGTGTAGTTTGCTATGTACTCTGTGGTCGAGACCCCTTAGCACGGAAACTGTAAAACTTAAATGTAAGAACCATATCGTAATAAATATATTACATCAAGTACCAGTGTATTAATAAAAGAAGCCACAAAACATTACACCTATTATTCCCCTCTTAGAAAAAGCCTAACTTGGTATAAGAAAATCGCATATGATCTCATGTTTCAAGCCGCCATAGTAAACACGCGCGTCATATACAACGAACTTACAGGCAAAACAATGACTGTACTGCAAGTTCAAGAAACAATTATTCGGTCTTGGCTCGGAGAAGCAGCGGCCAAAAATCACCGCCCAAGGCCTCCAACGTAAGGAAATACTTCCATCACAAGTCACCAACTAACAGAAATCCCTAGGAATGACGGAAAACTAGTTCGGAAGCGGTGCTCTGCCTGTTATTCCAATATAAAAGCAGCTCAAGGCAATCGCCTTCGTGCCAAACAAGTAAACAAACAGTGCAAGATGTGTAACAAAGCTTTCTGCTTGAGCTGTTTCAATGAAAACCATAAAACCTGATGTGTGTTTGGACAAATATAGTGATTTCAAATGTGTAAACGATTATAATTACGTAAATAAAACTATGTGATTTTTGTAGAAAAAAATGCCTTTTATTGCCAGCAAAATTGACCCCCATGCACTAATGAAAACAAAAATTACCAGATTTTATTTCGTCTGTTTAATTGTGTCCTCTCACGTCCCATACAAAAAACGAAATTAGCCATCCA
>JACCPG010000591.1:0-11270 GCA_016069955.1 Drepana arcuata
CCTTTAGCCGGAAATATATTTAGCTGTCACGTTGCACCTAATGGTGAGTCCACCGCCTTTTCACAAGCCCATACGACTTTGAATTTACTTCTAGACGTATACAGGTTTCTTCTCTACGTTTTCCTTCACCGTTAAGCTTGTGGTGTGAATAATCACTTGGTTTAGAGAAAATTCTTGCGTAGAAACCACACGAACCACTCACCCACAACGACTCTTAATATCAGTTAATATATATTTTAATACCTGGACAATGGGCACAAAAAACTGTTACAGTTTTAAAACTACATAAAACACATGTATTTTCGTTAACTGATAGCATAATGTAATGTAACAACTAACAATGGTTTAATAAATATTTTTTATTTATTTCTCCTAATATGGCTGAAATCTAGCAAGAATCTTTAAAAGAAGGTACCTTGAGGTCAGACTTGGCGTCCCCTTTGGGGTCGTCTTTGCCCTTCTCGCTGGCCACGGGGGGAGGCGCCGTCGGCGCGTGCGCTGGCGGCAGATACTGGGGCTGCCCGTAGTACTGGAAACAAATAATACTATATTTAGTAGACCAAAAAGAGAGAGAGACCGAAAAGTAAGCTTAAAAATATAGTACATTGTGTTTTTTGTGGCAAATATGCATGCGGCCCGCATGATGGTAAGCGGTTACCGCCGCCTATGGACGCTTCCAACACCAAAGGTATAAATCGCGCGCTGTCGACCCAGCAGGAATCCTTTCATACCCTTCTTGAAGAACTCCACGCCGAACTCTCCAGGGAAAACCTCAACGGGGAGCTCATTCTGATCTCAGATCAGATCTATGTTTATTTATTAGCCTCTGTTTCCAAACTAGGTTTATAGCCGGTAATTCAGCATGCAGAAAATGCACACAAAGTCACGTTATAACATTAGCACTCGCTACATTAGCACTATAAAATACTATGGTCCAACCGAGAGCTGAGTAGTCTCAGCTCCCTGTAATCCTAGACAACAGGTTTTGACGATGTCTGCTTGCGTAAGATATTTGTGTGATGACGATGTGATCTCTACTAACCTGGTGATAGACAGGGAAGGGTCTATGGCCGGGGTCAGTGTCAGGCGTGCCTTCAGTCGGGGCGGCGTCGTCAGATATGTCGGAGTAAGCCGGCGACCGCACGCCAGGGGTAGGGGACCGGCGACCGCGCCGCTTGCCCGGCGACTCGTCCGGAGGAGACTCCGTGGACTTGCGCTCTTCAGACGGCATCAGAGCCGATCTGGGTTTCACCTGGAATGTTCATCAATTGTACTTACATATCTTGAACAGAACGGAAACACCTGGACTTTAAAATATAGGTATTCTTTACGCCGGAGATATGTTAAATGCCGATGGCGAGACAATATCTATTTCTCAAGCACGACTATACACACGTCTTTGAATATCTTCTTAAAGGTATGCAGGTTTTTTGTCGTTTTTCTTCACCGTAAAGCACGTAATAATTCACCGTACATACATACTTAAGTTCAGTAAAACTCATTCGTACAGTCAGAACTTCTGTGTTGCACACAAACTATTCAGCCACCACGGCTATGAAGCAACATTAAACCTAAATGTAAACGCTCGTGATACATTCTGTTTAACATCAAACTCAACCGAGTCAAAAGTAATAAAATAGTTTAATGCCAAGATTAAAGTGTCCACCCACAGAATCTTAAGCTTATTCACTGAGCTTTTTGTCTAAAGCTCTAATGGATTAGATAACAAATTCCTATCAATCACTGCCGGTTTTTGCAGCACCGTACCTTAAACTGAGTGGGTTGCAGCGTTGGCAGCGGCTCGGGGGTAGAGGCTGGCGGCGCCGGCGGCGTCTGGACCCGATCCGGCTGCGGCGCCGGCTCTGGCGTGGCTACAAACTCCTCGAACCGCGCAGTGCCTGGGGACTCCACACTAGTCTCCGGCTTTTCGGGCGATTTTTCTGGAGATTTGTCGGTTTTGGCTACGTCAGGAGATTTGGCTGGCGTTGGTGATTTGACAGGGGTGGCGGGTGTGGCCGGGGCGGAGGGCGGCCGCGCGGGGGAAGGGGGCTCGGCCGCCGGCTCCTCCAACTCCGAACTTGAGCCATCTTTGTCATCGTCGTCGGGCGTGCCATGAGCGTGCGACCTGTGGTACTTGAGGCCGTTCGCGTGCTTATACTTCTTCGAACAGTTGGGCTCCGGGCATTCGAGAAGGACTGGGTCGGGGGGCGGGGAGGACGGGGTGGGGGGCGGTCGTTTCGCTTTTGGCGTCGGCGGGCGTTCTTCAGCTTCGGAGGTGCGTTTTCGTTTCGAGTCCGGTCGGGGGGGAGTGAAGGGTGTCGGCGAGGGGAGCGCTCGGCGGCCCTTAGCGCCGCCGTTGCGTAGTTTGCTGTGCACGGACGACCGAGTCTCCGTGAAGTTGGTCATGTCCGTGGGCGCCGCGCCGCGGCCGCGCTTCGCCCTGCCCTTGGGCGTCCGCGCATCTAACTCCTCCGTCGGTGAATCACAAAACCTGTACGGATAATGGCATATTAATGTTCAGATTAATCATGTTTTCTTAGTTCTTATCTTACATTATAATACAGTATATAGAGAATAAGGAACATTTATTTTGCACATTTTATTTTGAATACAAAGATAGTAAATAGGTATACGGCCCGCTTGTTGGTGAGCGGTAACCGAAGCCTATAGGAGCATAACCTGAGGTTCCACGTTGTCCACTTTGTTAGGGGGTACCTACGAGCAGTACCAAGGACGAATTGTCTCCGCTTCAGCAATATCTTTTTACGCAGTAACACAACACTAGAAAAAGCAGTGCACTTGACTGCGATCTTACGAGTTAGGTGGAGCTACTATACTGTACCTCCGATACTAAACGGGAGATCTGCGTCTCTTTGCCCACCCAGGGATCACATATAAGGCAGTGAGGGGTCACCTCATATCTAATCAAATCCCAAACGCTTGCAATACTAGTCCAATCACTGACCGTGGGGGCGCCCAGTCGTGTCGCGTGCAGTCCAGCAGAGTCCCCACGTAGGTTTTCCCTCGCCAAGTTACGTTCACCACTAATACACCTGTAACAATATTTGTTAACGTTCAGTACGGCTTCCTACACCATTAAATAGGATTAGTATTACGAAGTGTAAGGAGATACCGTAAGAGGTAACGAAACGGCAAATTACTTTACGCGCGTTTAAGCTATGTTATGCAAATAATTAACTTAATGTTATTATATATGCAATTAATTAACTTAATATATGCAATTAATTAACTTAATATATGCAATTAATTAACTTAATACTTATATATACTTACTTTTATATACTTTACTTATATATGCAATTAATTAACTTAATATTAACTTATGTTTTTATTGAAATAAATAAATAAATTAAAATAAAATAAATATGAGAATGGCGTGGATAAGCGTTATTGAAACTATCACACGGGATTAAGGCATTGGCAAGCATCGTCCAGCTCCTTAGCTCGCAAATCAGCAAAGCCTTAGGATTAGGACCTAGCAAAAGTTCGGCTTAGTTCATCATTTACAAGTAGGTAATAAAAAATATTGCAGTATTATTAATCCATGAAGACCTTCAGTAAAACATTTAAATTATGTATACACGGCCGTCCGGTCTACTGGTTAGAGCTACTAACTACGAAACTTGAGGCAGGTTTGATTCCCGCTGAGGGCAGATATTTGTGTGATGAACACAAATATTTTATTACCTAAGTCTTGGATATCCTATATATTGTATATATGTAATGAAATGACATTTCATTAAAAAGAATTTACTTGTAGTTAGTGTATTAGGTTATCTGTCGAAGTGACGCGCATTTCAATGGCAGATTTTATTCAAATATTTGATTGTAAAAAACTATTAAATAGATAAATAGAATAATATTATTGAGGATAGAATATTAGTGGACATTAAATGTCTTTTCTTTGTTTTCAGGTGAGATAAAAGTGTAATTTTTTTAGTTTGTTATATTATTGTAAAGTAAAAGAAAGTGTGTAAAATAAATCTTTGTTTTCAGAGAAACAATTAGTGTTTACTAGCGAAAATCCTCAGAAATATATGTTATAAAACGACTTTTATATATATATATATATATATATATATATATATATATATATCTATATATGTAAGTAAATATATCGTGTTTGATATAACAATAACTAATTGGGAATTGTCTCAAGGTGTTTATTTATTTATTACACGCCTTCAAAATCCAAATATTTTTGTTTCACACTTAAAAAACGTCGAAACCCGGTGCACGGTTCGGGTTGGTCGTTTCCATCGAGAAGAACCGGCAAGAAACTCCATGGGTACTTTTTTCAAATCAGGTAGGTATACAATAACAATATTATTATGTCAGAGCATTAGTACTTAAGTATGGGGGAACAACGTAGGCCCGACAATAGGTCGTTGCTTACTATACAAAGCATACATAAAACAAGATAAGTATAACACAGCTAGCAAGACCTTCCCACAAGTTCACTGTAAAGCTCGCGGTGATTAATCACTTTAAGTTCAGAAAAAACACGTAGTAATTAAGTATATCTTAAGTACTGTACGCACTAAATGCAGCCGTGGTGGCCGAGTGGTTCGAACAGTTGCCTGCGAAACAAAAATCGCAAGTTCGAATCCCGACTGTACCAATGAGTTTTTCTGAACTTAAGTACAGTGATTAGTCACACCACGAGGTTTACGGTGAAGGAAAACATCGAGAGGAAACCTACATACGTCTGAGAAGAAATTCAAAGGCGTATGTATAGTCGTGCTTGAGTAACGGCGATTGACTCGCCATCTGTCACGTTGGCAACAGAACTAATATACCTCCGGCGGAAAATGGGTGTGTGGGTATTACCTATACACCTCTGCCTACCACTTCGGGGATCCTTTTGGGAAGGCGTGAGGCTATATATACCGTGTACACTAAAGTATTCAAAGTAACTTTAACTTCCAGATTTGCCTCGATGCATCGCTACATTACTGGTGTGGTGCGAATCCAATTTGTCGCGGGACGCTCATTTGCATGTCGGGCACGCTTCGAAGCGGAACGTGACTTTACACGCATATTTAATACAAGACAGAATACTTAACAGTCACATTCCACCCCTGTACATCACTGGTGCCCATTAATGCTCGATCTACCCCTATGTTCGTGACGTATCTTTAAAACTTTAGCTAGACGCATTTCATACTTTGTTTACACATAAGATTAATACCGTGTTGGTCGAGTAGTTTAGTTCGAGAAGTCACCCGTGACGCAAAGATTGTAATTTCGAATGCCAACTATATCAATTAGTTTTTCTCAAGTATTCCATGAAGAAGAAATCTGCATGTTTCTGAAGATATTCAAAGATATGTTTAGAGTCAGTCAAACAACACAGAGAAACGCGCCGTAACGATTACGATACGATTATATGTTTACATATATACAGTAAACGATTATGATGGGATCAACGAAATTTACAAGCTGTTTAAAAGCTACGATTACACTGAACGTATTAAGGAAATTATTATTATTTATTATTATTATTATGATTATTGTCAAGGAAAAAAGGCAGCCTGAATCTTTTCTTTACTCCTGACATTTCGCAAAAACTTTTTTTTATACAAGCGTGGCCAACAAGATTGCGGTGCCGGCTATAGATGCTTGCAACACCAGGGGTATCGCACACTGCCGACCTGCATGGATCTTTTCAAACCCTTTTAAAGAACTCAAAATAAGGACCATCAACTAAAAAAAAACTTAATAAATAAAATATTATGGATCATTGTTTAAGTAGGTATGACAGATAAGCGTAACAAACTCACATACATACAAAGAATATTAGTTAAAGATAATGCTTGGGTACTATCATAGCACGGGTTAGTTATTATTTTATATTATATTAATATTATTTATTTTGTTCAGAAATATATTTCGTAAACAAGAGTAACGTATTGTGATATAAATGAGGGGCCTCGCTCGATCCCTTATAATCCGGGCCTAGCTTTTTTATGTATACGATTTTATGTATAACATCGCTTTGAATTGTAAATAAGTATATATTTTACAACGTCACGTCTTATTAGTAAGCGGTTACCAAAACCTACAAGCACTTTCATCTACATGTTATTTATTGTAAAGGGTTCGGGCTTTTAAAATATAATCAAACATGTTTTTCATAATTAAATAAATCACTTTAATATTTCAAGAGTGCCAAGGAGAATACTTAAGAATAGAGTAACTTCTATAAAGTCTAATTAGTCTCTTTCGCATTTTTAATCATGGCAATATCGAGCTCGAGTAACAAAAGAAAAAATAATACTCCTGACTTTTTTGTTGTCTTTCGAAGCGTGATTTCCGAGAATGTGCTTGCTAAGAATGAACTAAAGAATGGCGAGATAAAAGGCCTTGTTGTAACATTTCCTTGCGTGTCGGACCTTAGACCAAAGGGACTGGCTGTTTTGGTCGCCAAAAGTGACGAATAGTCCCTGTAGACAAAATTACTCTCTATTAGCGTTCACTTCACGCTAGAGCTATATCTATAATTTTAATGGCAATTTTCTGCGAAAAAATACCGAACCATAAATGCTATACAATGCGTAACGTGAACGTATAGAAAAGGGTCTTGTCTAGAGGGGCTGGTCCCCTGACGAACTGTTTCTCTACACTACTCAACGCAAACACAGCTACAGAAGCAGGGCCATTTGGAGTCGGTTTAATTAAAACTGGGAATAGAATAAATATCATTATGTCGACGTGTAGACGTCTTGGGTAGTCGTTCTGGCTACACAGTATACGTCAAAAGCTAATATTCGATAAATATTTTACAAAGTCTGCACACGAAATTCACTGGAATATAACATTTTATGAGGTGCTCGTCTAGAACCATAAATTCGGTAGCGTTTACGTGTTATCTACGTGAATACAGACACACTACAATATTAAAAACGAACATGCGGCCAACGAGCTAGGGAAACAAAGAAAACTTCAAAATGGTGCCTATTCATCTTATCACTTACTCATAACATGAGAGCAAGAGTTTTATTTTCTAACATGTCCCCGTGAATCAGGCATTATTTATATATACGATAGAGTCCAATATTATACATACATTGCTGTATCATATGTTTGGAACTGTTTAAAGTAATTTACAAATTTGGTAAAAAAATCTGTAAGGGTTGAATTCGATTTTATTTCTATTTATATATGACATTGATACTAGTCCTTCGGTCACATAAGTTTTATATTGCATTAAAACACAGGATGCCTACTATTAGGGGGATAAAACAAACATTCCATACAAAATACCATAATAGCATTATTTACGAGAAATAGAAAACAATTAAACTGCATTGCTTGATTCCCTCACGCCTTTCCATAAGGGTCCCCGAAGGGGTAGGCAGAGGTGTATAGGTAATACCCACACACCCACTTTCCGCCAAAGGTATATTAGGTGCCAACGTGACAGATGGCGAGTAACGGCATCACCGTTACTCCAGCACGACTATACATACGCCTTTGAATTTCTTCTCAGACGTATGCAGGTTTCCTCACGATGTTTTCCTTCACCGTTCAGCTCGTGGTGTGACTAATCACTGTACTTAAGTTCAGAAAAACTCATTGGTACAGTCGGGATTCGAACTTGCGACCTTTGCGTCGCAGGCAACCGCTCGAACCACTCGGCCACCACGGCTATTCCGGTCAAACGCCTATTTTACCAACAATTAAATGAACTATGCTAATATAACAATTCCTTATTTAAGCATGCACACTGACGTAACAAGATAATAGTCATAAAAAAGTTAATAAATATATTCGTGAAATAATAAACGAATAGCGTTAACCTGAATAATCTCCGTAATCATTTATTGTTTCACGAGACAATGGACACTTAAAGCAATTCTCTAAAAGCCAACTATAAGCCATTCGCAAGATGGTTGACTTGTTATGACAGTTCTATGAATGTGTAGCAAATGAAATGACTTTACCGTCATGAAATACGTTAGTCATGGATGAACTGCTTGCTCCCTATGTTGTTACTCTACGGTTGAAGAATCAAGAAGGGAATATTGCCAAGCTACGATGTTGATTCAAACCCGTAGTATATAGCCGAAGAATTTTAAATAATTTTGTCTTTTTCTGCGTAATGATAATTTAATGGTGTCGGGTATGCGTTGAAGGTTTTTATTTTATTGAGAATATATTTTTTTTATTAAGAAAATTTTGAAGTTTGCTATTTTAGCCATATTTATTTCATGTTAAATGGAAAAATATGTAATTCTAACATGAGTTGGAGTGCGACATGTGACAACACGCAAAAGTACAAATAAAATCTACACCCGTATTCTAACTTGAACTTGAACTTAACTTGAACTGAACACCACTTACAAATTCTACCAGGTTAACATAAAAAGGAAAGCTCTTAAGCAATATCCGGAAAGATGGAAGCAAGAAAAAATATACGCTCTCAAAAACCGTTGTACCAATCTGTCTGGAATATTTAAAAGGCGTCCGCTGTCAGACGGCGTAGCACCTCCGCCTAAGGAAATTGAAGCTATTCGCTTTATTATTAAGGGTGACATACCCCTTGTAAATTGTTAATGCGGTCACGGAAAAGTTAAATTAGGGGCCAAGCGTTGTTTGGTCGCATCGATTGGTGTGCGCTACCATTGTGTGGCCACACAACACTAATGGCTCGCAAACATGTTATTACAATTATTAGTAGAACAGTGAGCATTGTTGCCGCGCACCTAATCTATGTTTTTCCAATTCAAGTACGACAGCATAATGCTTTTCAGGATATATTGTCTCAGTAAAAACAAACAATACATTTTAATTTACTGAATTTGAAATATCGCTCCAGGTGTAGTTGTATGCCGGTTCATTTTATAATTATTTATAAATAATAATAATATAAATATTGAATGTATAGAAGAACGTGGTCGCCGAGTGGTTCAAGTATTTGCCTGCGACACAAAGATTGCAAAGTTGGAATCCCGACTGTACCAATGAGTTTTTCAGAACCTAAGTACTGTGATTAGTCACACCACGAGCTTAACGGTGAAGGAAGACATCGATTGGAAACCTGCATACGTCTGAGAAGAAATTCAAAGGCGTATTTATAGTTGTGCATGAGTTACGGTAACGGACCCGCCATCTGTCACGTTGGACCTAAAATACATCTAAGATGTATTTTAGGTTTGGGTACTACACCTTTGCCTACCCCTTCAGGGACCCTAATGGGAAGGCTTGAGGATGTATAGAATGAACATTCAAAGACGTACGTATCCTATATTCGTGCGTTGGTAGATGTGTGTTTAAGAATACATTCTTATAAATAGAGTGGCGTAATCAATACATGACGGTCTGACAAATATTATTCGAACCAAATTAGAACAACTAACTATATTTAATAACAATTAGTTGTTTGACGTAATAGTAGTAACAGTTATCTTCTCATTGAATACCTATTTACTGGCCAGTTTTATCCGCAAGATAAGCCGTACACACTTTCGCCATTAAGTGTAGACTGCATAAGACAGACAAAACAAAATGAACGTTAAGATAATAAGGCTAATGGCTAATTTTAAGGATCGTAAATCCAGTTAACTCAACAAGGAAATACAAACACACAGATTAGCAAGTCTATCTGAATGTTTGGTAGTGATTGAGTTGGCATACCAGGAGGGCAGCCGAGCGGAATAGGTTCATTTAGTTGGTGCTAATTACACCTCGGGCCACAGTGTAATCAACAGTCTAATGGTTGTCGTCCCCCGCCCCACGTACACCCCTCTTTGTTCGCCAACTCCGCTCCTAAATCCGAGCTCTCGCTATGAGCCACGTCAATATTTAATGTAAAGATTATATTGCTACATTTGATAAACGGTAAATGAATACTCTAAAAACACACAGACGTTTGTTTTACTGTTGAGCGGATCGTTCGAGTTAATAATAGTGAATGAACGTGGGTGTGGAGCACCGCGTTGGTCCAGCACTAATCAGAGTCGTCCATTGTTTCCGACAATTCCCATAAGGGGCAAACAAACTTGCCGGTTTTCATTTACATCCATACAACGTGTCGACAGAAAGTAAACTTTGTCCTTTTAAAAGGTCCTCTGTGCAAACAGAACAAAGTACATTTTGTAACAGCGAAATTATTTAACGACTTCAGCGAACGCTCGTGTGAGAAGTTTTAAGATTAAACTTTGTTAATTTCGAAACATAACTTTGATGGCTTTGTTAAATAGACTCACGCGTACAGTTAACGAAGGTTATGACGATGATCTAGTAAATAAAGAAATATCTATTTAGAAGGATTGTAGTTCTTTTTCTCTGATACATGTATAGCATTATTGACCAAGGCATCATGACATCAACATGCGCATGTCATCGCATCATGTGTGCCAAATTCACCTCTACAATGTAACTTCTTACTTGCGATTATTTCGGTTCTATGCAGCCCTGGTACAACAATCTATCATTCTAGTACTATTCTTATACTTAACATTTTATAACCCCAATGCCAAGACTTGTTATTTTACAACTCCAGAAATCCTGGAATTCAGACACTAATGGCGACGGCTCAATGACAACGAATTGGGAAAATGTATTCGGCCGTCGACACCACGAAATGCTTCAAAAGCTTACGATACTGTTTCCAGTTTAATACGCAGTGACTAAATTGTACGCGGTATGAGTTAACCGAATTTAATTTCCGTAAGCTTCTCGGCGCCATTAGCTGGAAATAAAGCTTAAAGGGAATTGCCTTCCCCTCCCACTGCCATCTCCCGTCTGTCTCCCGCCGACCACCACCCGGATAAATTTGGAAAGTGGCAACAGAAGCGAGCAGATGGTGATTTATTATCGTGTTTTATAATAATTACGAGCGGCTACAGGGGAGAGCATTGTGTACGGGACCTTTCTTTAATGGACATGTATTCACCGAACAATGTTCCGTTTTATTTTTAAATAATGATCTTATCTATCCTACAGATAAAAAAACATCAAGCGATCCCATTATAGTGACTGAATTAAAATTCGTTGTTCACACGATTTAAAAATATTGTTAATAGCTATTATTTATTAAAACTAAGTATTTTTACGAGTTATTTTTATGACCCGTCTGTTGCCATCTCTCAGCTACGACTTCACATACTTCTTAGCGTCTCTTCACGATGTTTTTTTACTTAATCGTGAAGCTCGTTAAATCAGTGTATTTAGTCAAAAGTCATTGCTACAGACAACTGGGGCTTGTACCTGCAATCTTAACTTTGCAGGCGATTACTTAGCCA
>JACCPG010000591.1:15965-51781 GCA_016069955.1 Drepana arcuata
AAGAGGATGAAGAGAAAAAAAGAGAGAGACTATGTCTAGAGAAAACTGGCACTTATGGATGTGATGATATGATGAAAAACCTATTAGATTTTTTTTTTTCTGAACGTATGCTTTGGGCAACCAAATATCGAAAACAGTTTCGAAAAGAACGAAAGTCAATGTTAGCGGCGGATTCGAAACACTACGTATTGAAATCACCGTTCGGTTGCGTGGGTGTTGGGCATCTAAATATTTTCAGTACAAACATTCCGAATTAGCCACGTGGATTACGTAGGCTATAAAGCGGGGAATAAATAAACGTTTATATTTGGACGTTTGACGCAAAGTGAGATTGATTGAGGAACTAGCTTGATGGAATGGTAAAGTATCCGAGGTTTCTGGAATAAATCGCCAAGATTGAGCGACGAAGCGGCGTTTCGGTGGTGGCGGGTCTTTTTCCATTCCAGCAAGCATAATCGCCCACTGCGCAAATAAGATGACGCCAGTAACTACAAATTATTTCGAGATTTCGCTCACGTATGTACAATGATATCATCACGTCGAACGCATCACGGGATTAGCAGAAGGGATAAACGCCCTCTGGCTCTGTATTGTAAGTATGCATGCAAAGCTAATAAGATTTAATGATGTGCGAATAGAGTATACTTAGGTGAAGGCAAGGTGAAGAAATTATAAGGTTTGTCATTCCAGAATTAATCTTACTCTAAGTAGGAATATCTATTCTATCTACATATGAATTAGGTACGTTACGTATCATCGATTCCATATATCAAATGTGTGATATTATATCTTACTAGTTGTGCCCGCGGTTTCGCCCGCCTCGACGTGGAAAAAAATATTGTTAATTATAATTAAAAATATTGTAAAATATTGTTAACATACGTACAACATAAATATAATAATAACCTTCTATGGCGTCTTATACTTATTGACTTAGACACTAGTCTTTTAGTTGCAAACTTAAAAAAAGAAAGTCAAATTCCAATTTAGAATCTAATTTGCTTACAATACGTTTGAGAAACACGTTTTGATTTCTTTCTAAGCTATCATCGTACAATGTCAAAGTGACGTTACGCACCTAGCGTCGTTGTGGTAGAACAAACAATAAAAGGCAGCATTAAAATCAACAACATATCAATTGACACGTACTCTACAAAGTAAATTGATACGCTCAAATATTTACCCACGGTTCTAGACCACAATACCCCACCTCCTCGTAGGCAACCAATAAATCTATTCGTTTACTACTAGGGTTGTCTATTAAATGTCATTACTAAACTTTTATCACCAAATAATGTTGCATGTTGAGCATAATTATTGAAATTTGTCCAGAATACAGCGAATAAGAAGTTCTCATGAATAATTTATGACGGAATATTAAAAAAGTTTTAATTTTTATTGCGTTTACGTGTCGAAAAGCGAATATGGTAAGCGAACGGTTGAAGTTTTCCGTCGGGGACGATAAAACAGCACATCTGACGAGCAGGCTTTAGTAACCCTAGAGTCGTGTCAAGTGATAGCCGAGCTTTGTGGCGCGCCGAGAGAACGAGCCGAGAATCCGTGCTCGCTAATACTAGGGGAACAGAACCGAGCCGAATGTAACACACACGGTACAGACACACACACACACACACACACATATACACCCGTACACACGGACCGGTGAATCGATACGGGAGGCTGCCACCCCACGTCCCATCGAGGGGATGAATTTAAATTATTCACAGCGGGTATAACTGCGTGCCGTCTTTAACAAACAAATTACGTATGCGCACCTAATAACGCGATACAGAAGCCGGCTTCTGGGCCACCGAGCTTTCAATTATAACTTGGAGGATAAGCGACGCGGGCTGGATTTGTAATTACCTCCGACCGATGCTCGCCGCGTCCGGAATTTACTAATTAGTTCAACTGTGTAGTAATTATGAGCTTAGCGGAGTCACGGGCGTGGAACGGAGGCATATGGTTATTACTATTGCACACACGCGCAACGTTGTTACTTGAATTGCTCGGGTGACTGATCTTCCATATTACATATCGGAGCCGTAGTCGCCAAGTTGTCTATGAGTTGCCTATAAAATCAACGTTGCAGGTTCGAGCCGCGACTGCACTGATGTCTTTTTTCTGAACGACCACACCACACGAGTTTGACCGATAAGAACAAATTCAAAGACTTATACATAGTCGTGGTTAAAAAGCAGCGATGAACTCACCATCTTCCACGTTAGCACTTAAATATAATAAAGAAACTAGATTCCCTATTATTTTGTTCAATATTCGAAACTCAGATAAAAGATTATTTCTACAACTTCTTAATTCGAGCAAACAGCATAAAGAAGGTCGCGAGTTCAAATCTTGTCTCATGGCCTAATTTCAGCTATCCATAAAATATCTAGAATGATCGACAGCGATCCGATCAACATTCATTTCGCAATAAGCGATTAAGATTTTATCAGCAAAGTGTATCTAGGTTCAGATGATGTTGTGACCTCCGACGTCGCCGTTACAGAAGCTAATGGAATAGGCGAGATTGGATTTATCGTTTGGCAAGGATGATGGTCGGGTTATGAATATTAGATAAAATGGAGGAAAGGTCTCGTATAAGATAAACCACTCGCTTCAACTCCAATCATTTGCCGTAAACGCCGACACAAAGTAAGAAAGTGGGGAGCGAGAGTACAACACGTCAAAGGAGATTGAATATCGATTGTCGAGTCGACGGCAATCTCGGCAGCGAGCGGCGAGCGTTGGGAGGAGGCGAGGGGCATTTCCGACCACCCGTGACAATTTATGTTATTGGCACCGCTGCCCGCCGGTGATACGGGAATACGCGACCCTCGCGTGTAATTGTTAGTTGGATGCCGCAGGATATTGGGGAATTAAACGAGATCGGTGATTGATTAACCGACGATCACGATTAGGGCTATTGCGGTAGGGGGTGAAAAATTCACGGAGGGCAGGCTAGCTGACGCCGCGATCATTACTGAAAATTAATTTAAAACGCCGAACAATATTAAAGGGATTAAAAATAGTCATAATAGATTCGACGTTGAACAGAAACGCAAGAAAAACATGCAGCTCTCGCTCGTTCGTTCACAGATTAAGCCGAAAGATCAACAAATATATTTAATCCTACCCAACAACATTCTCGCATTTCCGGCGGCAAAAACTCGTTGAACACGACATATGGGCGAGAAAAAACCAGAGTTATTATCTTAAGTCGAACCCAACAGAACCCATTAGTAAACAACACGGGCACAAAGAGGACCAAATAGCGGCTTATAAAAAAATATAACAAAAAATCGTCTTTTGATCCCGACTCCCCTATATTTTGCTGGTTTGTGACCGTTTTATTAGTCGACGGACCAGTCAGTCGAGCAATCCAGTTCTCTTTGTGTAGCTCTGTTTAGTTTAGTCGAACCTATTTGCTTTTGTGGATTTAGCTTACGACTTTAATATCGTTTGTTTGTTTGCTTTAGAACTTTCGAATATGAACAATAATCAGTTATGATGCTATTAAGAGCTGAATAAATAATCTTGTTAAGCTATCGTTACTTTTAACGTCTCAGCAATTTGAAATTTAATCTCATGCATGTAGTGAGACAAATCAGTCTTGGAGTCGTGTTCGAGTAAAATTTTCCACTCGAACAAAGAGCAGGCTTGTACCTGTGCCGGCCAGCTGCCGCAGTCCGCACACAAAACCGACCGATCCGCTCCGGCAACCCCACCCGGCAGAATACCAAACCAAACTTTAATGGACTTTATGACAGGCAACTAAACAGAGACAGCAGATGATATTCCTAATGTATGAATAGAGAATAGTTAGAGGCGTAATAAGTACTATATATATATAGTGGGTATTGATTCTACAAAGGTGCTCTATAGTCAATAAGGAAGGTGTCAATTGGCCCACAAGCGTTCCAAGTGGAATAATATTCTGAAAGGCAAATTGCAAAACCGTTAAATGAGTAACTGTAAACATAAACAGCTCGTGAACACCGAAATGGTAGCGACGGGAACGTGGATCGTGATAGCTTACAGATTGGCGCAATTAATGTTGAATCAATTTGCTCGGCCGGATTTATGATCGTTTCAATAGTTCATGACATAATAAACGAACGTACAAACCACAGTGGAGTTTAATTCGAAGCGGAAATAATAATGGCATTTGTTAGAGTTGCGCGGCTGTTGGCGCCCGCGGCTGGGGCCGGCTCACATCCTAATTACGCCAATAATAATTACACAGAAGCTGACAGCAGCTGCCTCTTCGTGCCTCATGCTCTCCGTGACGTAATTAACGGTACAAAAAGCTCATATTCTCGAGCCTATTTACATTAATATATTCCAATTTAATGTAACCACGTGTAAGCAGTACATACGGAGCTTTTTGGACGCAAAAAACCTTAGTCCACGTACATTGTACGTTACAAGGCTGGACTTATGTAGCTTATTAAATTATGATTGGCTTTTTTCATAGCCGATGCTAACATCCTATAGTAATAATTATCGTGTATCATTCATAGTAATTATTGCGATTCGTTCCACAAGACGAAGAGGGAGTTATTGCCGAGCCGACTCGAGGCGATTTATTTTATGGCATCGATCAATTACTCGACGTTATGTTATAAAATTTTCAATTCTCGGCATGACCAAAAATTCTTCGAGTTTTTGGCCGAGGTAATAACGCCTGTTGGATTGAATAATGATACGCCAGTGTCGGGTAACGTGATACGTGCGTTCCGGTGTATAAATAAAGTCGTTGATGTGAAAAATTCATTGGAATTTATTTATAGGCAATGTTGAATGTGGCTGAATTTCACACAATACATTCGATACGTAACACAAATAATAATGGATGCCTTCGAGCTTTTTCGGGCAAATTGTTGCCTATTTATTGTCGATACATCAAGTTGCGTAAGGATTTGAAGACCTTCATCATTTACGTTCACGTATGTTAGAAATATTATTTTCAATCTATAATGGTAAACTAGTTTTAAACTCGTTGAAAGCTAACTGTTAGCTTCTTAAGCTCTTGTAGATGAGAGTATATGTTTATATTATGCGGCGAGAAGCTTAACAGTTTGTTAGTTTAGTGAGAACAGTGATCAGCTGGCGATCAACATGTAAATTTATTCAGAGCGATCAGTGTAATCGTGTGGTGCGGTCCTATTAACCTCATTTGCTGCAACGTGCTCGCTATATGCTCCTCTGGTCAATTCTACTTTACTCTACAAATATATATTGCAGGAAAGTAGAGAATAAAATAATTCCTTGTAAAAAGTATTTATCCAAAAAAAATTACTTCCATACTTTCGATATTATACCAACATTAAATTCATGAAAAGCAGGAAATACCCTACTTCTACCATATTTTACACCATATCGTTGCATGATCGGTGTGTAGAAAGTACCAGGCAAACAGAAAGAAGATTTAATATCAAAATATAGAAGCGAAAATAATGTTATAGCATGTTTTGTGCGTCTTGGAAGCTAGCTTCGATTGTGAATAAAAAAAAACGGGTTCTAATTTCAAACGTGAACGCAGACTTTTGTAAACTGTAAAACTGAACGTTATCTTTTTACACGTCAAATCATTTGCATTTTTTCCTGCTGTTTCGGCGCCAGACAGTAATCACGTGCTGTGTGAAATGCTCGTCGTATACAATAAATACCATAACTGTTTTTCACATTGACTTTACTCAAACATTTAAATGCATATACGTTTTCGGCAGGAGCATTCACCGGCCATTATGCTACGACAGAGTAACTATGAAATGAAATGTGGAGCAAAATGGTCGGCGGCTTACCTAGTTCACACGAATCTGTTCAATCAGACCTGGACTAATAGTAGATAATATATACTCTTACTAATACTGTTAGCCTGGGACATTCCACATGTATTAGTAAATATGAGGTCGCATGTATGAAGCGATTGATGAACGTAAATGAGGCGAAAGAGGGCTGTAAGCATAGAAAGAAACGCTATGATGAAATGCGTACATGTATGTAATTTGAATACCCAGTATGTATGAATTCAGTATTTTTTCAGGGATATACTCGCCAAGACAGACTTCAAATTCAAACCGTCTTCTTTAATTATCACGCTGCAAACTTTCCCAGTTAAGGGGGGAACGTAAAATTGATTCCACAAGATTTTTAGGGCCCTTGACAATGATTAATGAAAGGAATTTTAGATTTTGCTTCGTGCTCGCATCGCTCTTCGTGCGCCCCTCAAATAACAAGAAAGGACCGCTCTCTGTCAGTAGGTGGTACATTTATTCAGCGCGGTAATTTCCCTTCTCTCGTATAATATTGTGGGTACGATATTGCTTAAGCAGCTGTCGTTACGCTGATAAAATCCAAAGGAGCATCTTACCATAATTTGATGCGGTTAAACGTGATGAGTTCATAAGGCGAGCGTGGTTTGCATAAACATTTGGCAATACGGAGTCACGTCGGCTGGATTAATGATCCGTGTCGTGCATTCGTTTGGGACTTGCGAAAGATAGCAAGCGCTTAATAATTAATAGCGCGAGTGTTTCGTACTACCCTTATATGGGGGAGATGAGTGGTGAGGCTAACGACGCTACATTCCTAGTAGATACAATTAGTTAGATGAGCATTTCTCTGTATTGAGTAGTATATCTCGCTCGATAACATCATGTTTAAGTAGTTTGTTTTTTAATATTTAAACAGACAGATATAGTTAATCTGTAGCACACTCAAATTATTAGGAACTCGCAGACTCATGAAGTCTTAGTAGCCGCGCTACATACATAACGTGACGTAACGCGAAAAGAGGGACCTATTATTTACGGTTGCGATCAAATACGTACCTAGTTAAGCAAATATAGCAGTTGTATGTTCGAACGCAATAAGTCGTGAGTTCTGTGACTATTGTTGAGCAGTGAAATTGTGAAACGAAAGCACAAAGCGTTATTTGGTTGAGGCCGCAATCGCATTAATTAGTGGAGTGCAGCGCTAGTGTTGGGAGCGGGTGCGGTGGGACTCAGGGGGACTAATGAACCGATGCGGCGGGGACAGGCCTGGATTACACCCACCGCCGTTTGCACTCAATCAGACGCGCAAACACCCCTAAGCCTGGACAATTAAATACACTGCCCCAAACAATAGACTACACGCGCGGTATTAACCGCGAGATAAGCGCGTAGCCACCGCTATCAGCAGCGATTGTTTGTAGCAAGATTAGGCTTGTATTCAGGTCGATCGATTTACATATCATTTCCTCATCCGAAATAGCATGTGAAGCGCCCATGACATTTTATGTATTAACGACTCAAATGTACTCAACGTTTTGTCAGGGTCAAGGCTTGCGAATGCCTGTTTAAAATGTATCGTATGTATGCATACCAACTGATGTAATGGCCTCTGAAGTAATGCCAAATCCATACTAATACTGAATGGAGTGTCTGTCGACGTTACGTTATTGCGTTTTGGTAATTGTATTATATTGTGTTCCCATAAGTAGTAGTGTGTGTTGGTACTACCCATAAGAAGTTATTTTATATAATCGAATTCATTCTAATAGGAATTTAAATAACGAGTTCTAAACGCTATCACTGATAAGGAGGCCAGTTTTAAAGCTAGAGCTACTTATGTATTTACTCGTCGCCGTTTTAAACATTACACAAGGGGGATATTACACATTTATTCCTGATGATGTACACAAGGTCAGCAATGTCAGCATGCAAAAGTAAGTGCTTACCATCAGGCGAGCCCCACGGTTGTTTACCGCAAGTAATGCGACGTGGGTGGTCAGGCTGATATAACGCGCCCAGTTAAGGTATTTTTAATTAATTTGGATTATGTACCTTGTGTTCTGTTTTTTGTTTTTTGGCTGGGGGCTGCGAGGAGTGGTTGTCCTGCCGCGAGTCGTCCGGCTCCGGCTTAGCGGGCTGTGGCGGCGCGTGCGGCGTGTGCGGCGCATGGGGCACGTGCGGCGCGGGCGCGGGCGGGGGATTGGGCGGCGCGGGCGCGGCGGCTGCGGGCGGCGCGGGCGCAGGCGGCTTGGTGTCCGGCCGAGGCGCGGGCGGGCGCGGCTCGGGCTTAGCGTCCAGGCGCGGCGCGGGTGGGCGCGGCTCGGGCTTGGCGGGCAGCGCGTTGGGCGCGGCGGGCGCGTGCGGCGGCGCGGGCGGCGGGCCGGGCGCGTTGGGCGGCGGCGGCACGCGCGGCGCCCCGTTCAGTTCGTGCGGCGCGTGAGGGTGGTGGTGCTTGTCTCGCGCCTTGTCGCGGCGGTGGCCGCCGGAGCCTCGCTTGGCGGCGGGCGGCGCGGCGGCTGCGGCGGCGTGCGGTTTGGGTTCGCCGTTCATCTCGTTCGACTTAACGATCTCGTGCTTGGCCTCGGAGCTCTTGGTGCCGGGCTTGGTGCGCTTGATCTTCATCTTTAGCGCGGTGCGCTGTGCGTCAGGTTCGGCGCGCGCCGCCATGCCGCCCGCCTCGTCAGTCTTCTCTATGTCGGCATCGAGGTCTATGATGAGGTCGCCGATGCCGATGTCCCACTCGTTATCATCGTACTCGAAATTGGCGGGGTGCGCGTGGGGCGCGGGGCGAGCTCCGCCGGCCGGCGCGCCCTCCCTCATTGGCGCCGCCATGCGCGCCGGCTACCCGCGCCCGCCCCCCGCTGCCCCGCACACACACACACCATTGTAGACCTGCAACAACACATACAAACACCCATCAGTACACATTTCATCATTATTATCACAGCTTTACATTATACAATGCACAGTATGAATCAACAAAGCTCATTCTAGGGCATCCTCACTGTACTCCAAGAATTGTTTAACTGTATAGTAGGTATAGACTAAAGTGCGTCTTAATTGTTATATAAATAAAGACCAATATTCCTTAAAACAATTACTGACAGTATACGTCATCGCAAATACACTCTTTGAAAAGGGTGTCCTAATGAGACCCTTTGCTATTGCGTTTATTTTTATTGGACAACAATTTGGTACTGTTGCGTGTGATAAACTTAACAGCCAACCTTTCACAATACTTATTATATAAATAACGACGCTAAAACACGGGTATTGTTCTGTTTTTATAGTATATTAATTATGCGATAATAGTGATTCATCGTGTAATAACTCCGATGCAACTATATAATATACCGGACTACCGATGCTATAAAAATTAATACACCGCCGTAAAAACAACTCAAATGAACATGTCCATTTAAAACGATTCCTTTATAGAAATTTCATATCGTACCAAGTTATAACCAATTCAGAGAGGCAATAATCGTAAAATAGTCATAAAACAGGCCAGATAAGCTGGCTACTCTCACGGAGCGTAACATAAACTTAGCCCAGTGCGTGCGTACTTAGTGCCAGAGCTACGCATATTTATTGCTATTTACTGCCGTGACCATTAGATTAATAGAAGATGCAAACAAGCTACGTTGCTGTTTACACTGTAGCCGCTTTAAGCGCGCTAATCATAGTATGTAAGCATAGTCATAATACTTTATTTGCAAAAAAATGGCATAAAAAGGCGTACAATTTCAAATATAGAATACAAACATGTTTTACGGGAAATATTTCAGCGTAATATAAAAAATACAGACACTGCCTAACTCCGGCTCGAAGGACCAAATTACTTGGGTTCGAAGGACCAATATAAAATACTCAGTGCATTTTACTATTTCAGTCACGCTACTAATACTTATAAAGTTAAGGGGCTGGAAGCTGCCGATGCTTGTAAAAGCTACCATATCTAAGATCACATTGAGGTTGTAAGTTGGGAAAATTACTTTGTTTGTTTAACATTTGCTTTACATTGTTAGTCAGTAAACACGTTAAAATTATTGGGCAATTACCGCAACGTTTATGAAAGGGATTTTTAAGTGCGTCGTACGAAGCGGACGCTCATTCCGTGCCAACGGGCCATTTCGGAATCCATTATCGTTTTATCTATCGAGGTAAGTCTGTTTCGTTTTATCACTTCGCCGGCTAATGTTCTGTACAATCCATACATGAGTAAGGGTAATTTTATATTACATGATACAGAAAATACTTATCTAGTACACAACGCAATCAGATAGTGTAAAGAACAGGAATTTAAATATAGCTTCATTAGAAAAGCAGCTGGTGTATAGACTACATTTCATAATTAGTACAATTTATGTTCATTACCTAATTAGTCCCTCTAGCGCCTTAAGTAATGCTATTATGTAACCCGCGGATAACGTAGTTGACGTTGACTTCATAATGCCTGTAAAGTGTACGTACCCTATAGAAGTTGGGATGTGTATTATGTTGCTGTTTGTTTTACCTAAATAAAAAAGTGGGAAGGCGTGAGGATAATGCCCTGTAAAAGTCTTTTAAGCTTTTATTTTCATTAACATACACTTAAAGGAACAATATTTCCTATTTAAGTTTTCGTTTTACATTTATTACAATCTACGTATATTTTTTACACACTATATATACCCAAATGAAATAGACTAGTATTATTTCGTAAAGTTTCACATAAGATTGTTTATTAAAGAGAATTAGTTAATAGTAAATCGAAACGAAAAGATGACATTACTACTAAGTACCTAGATCAAATTGATCTATCAATCTATAGGTGGAAAAGAGACTGATGAATTTGAATTAAGCGAAAGAGCGAGTTAAGCCTACCTCTTAACGGAATCAGCGCGATGCCATATATGTATGAATAAATCAGTAGCTGTATGTGATATTATGGATATATATCCATGATTACGACGCAAGGGACGGTAATCAGATAAATATATTGATACCATTGATATA
Source organism: Drepana arcuata (assembly GCA_016069955.1). Classification (NCBI taxonomy): domain Eukaryota; kingdom Metazoa; phylum Arthropoda; class Insecta; order Lepidoptera; family Drepanidae; genus Drepana; species Drepana arcuata. The sequence goes on from JACCPG010000591.1 coordinate 26,744, forward strand.
CAATTACGTGGAATTAGTTATAAATTCAGTGACATCTTAATAACAATAAAAAACAAGTTTTAAAAGCATTCATGTGAAGCCAGCGAAGAAATAAAACTGACTCGAAATATGACCGGATTTCTGTTCTGTTTTGAGATTTAATTTTATAAAAATACAGCTATGATGAGCAGCATAACGATCCAGGGTTGTCTAATAAATTAAATATTAATTTAATATTAATATAATTTGACAGTATGTTTATTCTTAGTGTTATAAATTCTCATTATACTTAATTTGGTTTGCAGCTTAGAATTTTATTGAAGAATATATTGTTTGACGTCAATGTCTACGAATCATAGAACAAAAAAACTAATGTATAACCCAGACATTACTGAAGTTAAGCTATCAAAGCTGAAGTAAACACAGTTACTATTTAGCCAGTTTGTCGTGAATTGTAGTCCCAAGAGGCTTGCCTCGCTTCATGGGCATTGTCTGGTGTTTTTACCCTAAAGTTGCGAAAGTTTGTTATGAGACAACCCTACATTGAACGGCCAGTTTATAGCGTCGACGATGTCGGGTTTACTGCGCGCCCTTTTGATAACTCGTAGTAACTTTTTTATTACGCGCGTGCTTATGGGAGCCTGGTACCAAGCTCAGTGTTTTATTAGAGAACCCATTTCTTAGACGAGGCATATTGTAGAAAACTAGTTTTATATACCTTTAAAATAAGGCTTTGTAACATTAATACAGAGGCTGGTTAGTATAATTTCATACCTTGTAGTGGTCATATTTAGCTATTTATTCTTACATTTTTTGATATTAGGTACCTCCCTCTCAGAAAGGTCGTCGAAGGGATTACCTTAAATTCGCCCGATATACAATTTATTTTCCATAGCTAAAGATGGCGAGACTGACTGTCACGAGGCACTTCTTCAAACTTTAGCAGGCTTGCATATTTCTCTTCATAGCAAATCTCGCGGTGTTACTATGCATAAGTTCAGAAGAACTAATTAGTGATGACGACCGGCTTTGCAACTGTTTTTGATGTGGCTCTCACAGCTCACGGCTCGTGTTTCTTTTTTCAAACTTATTATTTAAGTTAGCAATGCATATGCATAAAATTTATCGACCGTAGAACAGTTTTACTTTAAATACAAATTATATTTAACTTTAAGTCTTTCTATTAATAATTCTACAATTAATATTACTTAAAGAACAGCATGAAGTAAATACTTTTTAATTATGAATATAATTACTTATGTCTCATGGAGGACTTATGAATATGGTTATAATTTATCATATCACAATCATTAGAGTAAAGGCAAAAATCGTGTGAAAACCTTGGTCGTCTGAGAAGAGATTCAATTTTAATTCTTCTATGAGAGCCGAAACCAAAATCAAAAATCTTTTATTCGACGTAAGGACAAGGAGACACACCACAAACGGCGTCAGTTCTATTTGACACGTAGGTGCCTAAAAATTCCACAGGGTGGGTTTTATAACACCCCCGAAATATACACCTATCTTTAAGGAATTATCTTATATTATATGGTTAATAATAGATTAATATCGGGAACGTCAAGAGTACTTGAAACAGGCGTGTATTAAGAGACCGATGAATGATTGAAGTCCAGAGAGAACTGTCGCTCTCCGCTTACCCCGTGAGAAACTCCGCGAGATAATATGTATGTATAAGTTCAATAGGACAGAATAATGAGTCTTATAAAAGGCCCATTTAAACTAGGACACCCACTAGAACATTGATACGTTTGTCATCATTCCGCTGACCGTGTCGTCAAGGCCTTGTCACACAGGAAGGAGGGTCCAGACTCCAGCCGCTGGGCACTAACGGATATGTACAGTCAGCTTCAAAAAGATATCCGACTTTGGCTAAATGTATAAATGTACACTGACATTACATAAGCCACATTCGTTGATATTACATAAGAACTTTAAAAAAAACTTCGTCGTCAAATAGGGAAGTTAGGCGCTTCCGCAATCATTTTCAGCAGGTGAGATAGGAGGAAAATTTTACTAAAGAGACATTTCTTGTTCAACTTGTTTAGCAAGAAATAAATTAAAAGTCTAAATGTAGAACTTGTTAAATATTACTCTTTATTCCCCTTATTAATGTATATCGCCCTCTCTGTTACTTCTCGCCCATCCATCGAACCTTTTTGTGTTTTGTTAAATCCTATTATATTTATACCTATATAATTAATTCTTTCTATCTTAATTTCTTTGTATCTCCCTCTCTGTTTCTTCCCATCCGTCCATCCTTTTCGTGTTCCATGCATAAATACATATTTTATTTACCACAATGAAGCAATAACCTTAAAAAATATGAAACTCACAACTAAATCAGCGTTAATAAAATCTTATACAATTTAATTACTCGTAAATGTCAAAAGAATAAAAACGTGTTTCTCGCAACCGTCAAGTACATTACAAGTTTCGTCATGAAAGACGTTTAACAAATTGGGTTGTTAATGAAAGCAGACATTTTATTTTTAATATAAGTGTCTCAATTTATTTCACACGTAAATTAATATTTTTATTTCATACAGTGATTGTCTGTTTCACTATATTTATATACATAAATAAATTGAAATAATTAATTATAAAAATAAGGGCACGTCCTGTTGATGAAACTAACAAATGGTATATTCTTAGTTATATTATATTATATTCACGCTCTTCCCTACAGAGCGTGCAGCTAAATGATTTGATTATGTTAGTTTGTATAATAATTTATTTGATGTTCAAAGGGGTTCACTAACATAGTTTCAAGTTTCAAATCTATGGATATTTTCCGAAATAAAAATATTATTATTTTTATTATATATATCACAGTGTGATGTCTGTGCATAAGTAACATTTAGTACCTACGTTTTCGTTCGTCTTTGCTTCACTAACCACTATACAACCTACAACCCAGGGATAATAGTTCGCAATATCAGCATGTTGACGTGATAGATACTCCTGTTTAGACAACTAGTTATATCATAGGTGGCGGTAACCGCTTACCTTTGTTTTCACATGCTTACTAGCGTCAAAGTAAAGTAACCACGATTGTGTGGTAAAGAACTATGCGTGATATATCCGGTTTCTAAATGGCCTATATGTTCCTAAAGTAACATTCGTTGAAAACGCATCAGACATATTACTTACACACGTTATTAAATACTAATAGGGATACACAAATATGTATAACCGGTTTATGAGTGTCAGATAAATTGGTCAATTACGAATGAACTTAAGTACGGACATTTTAATTGATATATCATCACGCTGAGTACCTCACGGAGAGTAGCCCGTTCTCCCTAGACTGATGGCCATTTTCAATTAAGAAAATACCCATAAAATTGTCGAGTTAATTTGTACATTGAATTTTCGTTAAAAAATATTAAAATTCAAATCTCAAAATATTTTTAATTAACAGTAAGATAGCTCGTGTCTGAAACCTTTTCACGGTTGACCCGCTAAAGGCATATTTTCATTAATGTTGACCTTGATGGGATCATGGAGTAGATTATAGGCTTTTGCCCAGATGATAATATAAATAATAAACACGAACGCGAAAAATCACGATTTTTTATGAAGAAGATGAACCAATTATGTTTCTGTATCTTATTCTTCGCAATGAACCAGCGGACTCGAAAGATAAAACTAAACATATTTTTTCTATAATACATAGATTCACGAACAAATAAGAAATCACGAAGCAACAAGTGCTTTCTAGTGTATAAATAATGATAACGTCAATATAATTAGTACCTACGTTTTAGTTAGTTTAAGTCACGTTACGGCGATCGGTATTTCAATTAAAAAAATATATATTTGTTACAAAAGGATGTTTACTGTTTGACAATTAAAATTGGACTGAATATAATGTAAAACATAATTACTAAAACTTAAGCTAATGTGTCAGTTGCGCCGCTGTGCTGCGTCTGCGTATTCTTAGGGTTGCGGCTCGCTAACTAAATCAATAACTTTTTCTTATGGACCGTAGAGGTCGCAGTCAAGTTTTATTAATAGCAATTAGCAAAAGCAAACTCCACTTTATCTGTGATTAATATTTATCTGTTTAATTACTTAAGTAGCATTCCTATTATGAACATCAGTATAAATTGATAAGTTCGTAACATTATTTTAATATATGTAGGTATTCGGTGACAGCATGTCACATTAATGTCGTCAATTGTAGTATATAATTCATTAAAGACAAGGATAGTTGACAATTAGTCTCATTTCGAAATACCTATTTAATATTCTGTTATCTTTATGCGTCTCGGTAAGTGATTATTACTACAGCAGCGGAACTTAATAGGCGGAAGAAATATATCATTAAGTAGCTTATTCATACATACATACATATCATCACGCCAAGTCCCTAACGGGGTAGGCAGAGTATAGAGCGCCAGTTCTCTCTAGACTTACATACCTCTATAGCTTCGTCCACATTCATCAGTCTCTTCATACATACTCGCAGCTTATTCATATATGTTTATCACTTCACGTAAATACCAAAAAGAATATTTAGAGCATTTATTATTGTCTATAAATCAGTCACGTTCCAACTTCCTGGATCAAATCGATCGCACGCTCAGGGACGGGAACGCCAGGAGTACTCGAAACAGTTTCGAGTATATAGCATGAAGAGACTGATGAATATGGACGAAGCGAAAGAGTTATATATGTAAGTGTAGAGAGAACTGACGCTCTATACTCTCTGCCTACATTAGGGACTCGGCGTATGTATAAATCAGTAACTCCATAGAAAGCATGCGTGTTTGCCAACAATCATATTTAAAACAAGTTTAGAATCGCTGCAATAATTATGAAAACTGCGTCGAAAAATGTCCCCGTTGATATAATTCTGAAAGATGCTTAACATCATTGATCAAAAACAAATTAACATTCTGCAACACCAGATAATAACCAGGAGTGTTGCAATCCTTGCCTTATAAAAAAAATAACTAGCCTAATGAATTGTTCATTACACGCAACCCATTGATTGATGGAACGCAACAAATTATAATTAGAAAAAAAATCTCATCTTTTTTGCTAATGTTGAGCCTAGAAACTGTAATTAGCTGTTCGGTTAAAAATGAATAGTCATTTAAATGATGAATAGTGTTTTTTAAGCTCAGCAAGCACATTAGCCTCGAGTCTTTTGACACCACAGACCTAGATTAGTATCTTTACACTGTGTGCACCTTTCGTAGAGCTAGAGGAATAGTAACAGTATATAGATAATTAAATATAGACGCATCAAATCCAACCTTTAACAATAATAACAATATTTTCTCACCATGCCAAATTGGTCTCTGAAAACAGGCATTTAACACTGGAGACATGCTAAGCCTTGTCGCATAGTGGTAGAGTGGGCCTATATTTATTACCCTCTGTTGGCAATCATACAATTTGTTTTATGAGCATATTTATGTGTTTGTATTGGACGTTTAATTATTAATAGATCTGTACAATGTTTATCAAACGTTGACACGTACAAGTTGAGTAACAGACGACTTTGTATCTCGCGTATATTTTCAAGCAAATTTAAGCGCTCACCACTTGTATATATACTATATATCCTTACTAATATTATAAATGTGAATGTAAGTTTGTTTGTTACGCTTTCACGTAAAAACTACTTAACCGATCATCATGAAACTTTGTACACATATTCTTGGAGGTATTAGAAGTAACATAGGATATATTATAGTAACATATTTTTATAGAAAAAAAGAAATTTTTACGAAAGATAAAAGCCGTCCACGCCGACGAAGTCGCGGGCACAGCTAGTAATATATATAATAAGTCAACGGTTTTAAAACCTTAAGTTTCAAATGGTTAATTTGATTTTGTTTTTATAAAACACTAAGCCAACTACCTCGCGTTCCGCTTGTTTGATTGTAAGCGCATATCGCCGCTTGTGAACGCCAAAGGTATCGCTCGCTCGACACTAAGATAAACATACAATAGTTCTATCCGCGTCATGATATTAAATCGAAAGAGTAAAAAAACCTAGAAAAGTTAATATATATCGTCTGTGTCAAATTCCTGAACGGTCTATGTTTAGACTAAGCCCCGCATTTTGATCACTAACTAGGAACTTGTTACGGACTGAGACATCAAATCTGCCAGTCATTTAATACACATTCAATTAACTACCGACCGAGTACCCTACAAGATACATACAGATACAAATTTGTACAAAAGTAAAAGAGTATCTTGTCTTATTATAACATCATTGAATGATGCATTGAGGTCGATATCTCCAATATGTCAATTTAATTAATCGCTCGTTACTCGGGCGATCAGACATGCCAACTTTATAAAATTACTTGTCACTATTTGACAGCGTTTATTAATTACTCACAAATTGAATAAAACAATAACGTTGTGTAATTTTATACTAGGTAATTTTTTTTTTATTTTTTATAACAGGTTTTTCACAATCTGGTCCCTTTATATCATTGTCGTTAATCATAAACTATACAATTACTCTTAAACGAAAATGAGTTAATAAAATCAAGCAACACATGAACAGAACAGTATTTTTATTACAACTGTCAATCTAAATTAGCACAAATGTTGAGGACCGAACGAAAAGAGAATTTTATTGATAGATAAATCGCGACAAAGTCCATTATACAACAGCCGTATGTTTGTCAATAGGGCGGCTGATTGAACTCCTCGGGTAACTGCGAGCCTGGTACACGCCAGTGATTTACCGACGCACCGCGCTACTTGGCGCGATGCCCGGACATAGACTCCCGGACGGTACGTAAGATGCACTTTTCCCGGAGAAAAATTGCTTGTGGCGTGAAAATAAGTAAGAGATGCTTTTCTAGATATTTATCTCCGCACACAAATAATATTATAATTATTAAAAATAATCCAAAATAGAATAAGACAGAAAATAGAGTATAATTTAAGTGAAGACCAATATGGATTCAGAAGAAACAAAGGAACGAGAGACGCTATCTTAGCTCTTAGACTAATAATTGACAGAAGAATGGAAATAGGATTGGATACTCATATAGCATTCATAGACTTAGAAAAAGCATTCGATAAAGTAAATTGGGTACATATGATGAAAGCACTAAAAGAAATAGGAATAGATTTCAGAGACAGAAGAATCATATTTGAACTATATCAACACCAAGAAACCGTAATAGAGATTGGTAATCAGAAAGTGAGCGCAAAGATCAAACAAGGAGTAAGACAGGGCTGTCCACTCTCACCACTCTTATTTAACATATTCATAGAAGCAGCCATTAAGAAAATTTCAGCAACGACAAATAAAGGGGTTAAATTCAATGGAACAAATATTCAATTAATTAGGTTTGCAGATGATATAGCAGCAGTCGCAGATACACATGAAGATTTACAAATTTTAGTACATACTATGGATAACATATTTAAAGAATTTGCTCTAAAGATTAACACTAATAAAACAAAAGTACTGACAGCAACAAAAACTAACATGAACTCAACTCGTAGCATATGCATTGATAACACAACAATAGAAAATGTCACAAAAGTTAAATATTTAGGAAGCCTTATAACCTGTAATTCAAGATGTACCCCGGATATCAAAACAAGGATTGCAATCGCCAAACAAACATTTAACAATAAAAAACATATATTTACTTCCCACATATCCAAAAAGGTAAAGAAAATGTTCATAAAAACATATATCTGGAGCACTGCACTATATGGTTGTGAGACGTGGACAATGACAAAGAGGGATAGAGAGGTGTTGGAGGCATTTGAAATGTGGTGCTGGAGAAGGATGGAAAAAATCAGCTGGACGGAAAGGGTGACAAACGAAGACGTGCTGAAAAGAGTTAAAGAAACAAGAATTCTGCTGGAAACAGTCGAGAATAGAAGAGGAAAGATGATAGGCCACCTTATACGACATGATAGCTTCTTTAGAAACATTTTAGAAGGAAAGGTAGAGGGGAAGAGAGGAAGAGGAAGACCAAGATTATCATACATGGGTCAGATTAAGGAAAAAATATCTCTCATGACGTATAAGGAGGTCAAGGAGGTTGCGCTGGACAGAAGCGAATGGAGGGGACTGCATCAGAGACGCCGACAAGAGCCCAGCTCTTAAATTTGTGATGATGATGACACAAATAAAACTAGTTACATAGAGTAAGTACAAGCATTTTTTTCCGAGGATGTATAAACGATTTTTATTTATTTTCTGGGCTTTTTAGTATTCGATTTGTGAATTTTTCTGTCCCTACGACTTTCTCCTTTAAGTATTTTAATGTATTATTTGATGGCAGCATACTCTGTTTACACAAAGATGACTGATTGATCTTTGCTGATCCCAACTGCATTACTCTCCCTACACACAAAAAACTCCTGAAATGCGGCGTTAAGTGTCCTTCCTGTCTGCATCATAACTAGATTGCTAATTTTAAGTGCATTCCATTTTATCTGTGACAATCCATTCTAAAATAATATTGAATGGCCAAAAATCCACGTAGCAAGGTTCACTGGTTTGAATTTTTTACCGTTGTAAATAACTAGACTCAGAAAAATTACTAAAATTTACTTAAGAATAACTATTGATAATAAAACTTCACTTAATGCTTAAAATATAAATTTCATTTTTAGCATAAATAATTAAGAAGTGTTTTCATATCCAATGTATTACTTAATTCTATGTATTTAAAAAAAACTAATTTAAATCAAAAACAGCGGGACGTGGCAGCGACTAATTAGGACAATCACAAAGATTTTGTAGATCAAAATAGACTTCTTGAGTTACTGATTATCAAAGAATGAGATACAAAAAACAGCGGATCTTATCTCGTTGAAAAATGGTTAAATTAAGAAAGAACAGATTAACACAACAAAAATGTTTTCTCATGAATAATTCAGTATCATGGCTTGTTTGGCGTGGCAATTATGAGTTCTAATTATGGGAATTGATTTAAATATTTTTAGTATCAGTAAGTGTTTACAATATGAGGTAGATATCCTTTGCTATGGAGGGGTTCTGTTTATATAAACTACTTATATGTGCCTGGCTTCGCCCGCTCTCTGCCCGGCCTGTGTCCAATCGAAGTATTGGGAAAAAAATCTTGTAAATTGGATGACGAGTTTCAGATATCGCTCACAAATAAAAACGTATGTACCTCTTCATAATATTAGGGTAGATTTTCAGCCAGACTGTAAGAAAAAACAATGTGGCATAACTATACAGTGACAAACTAAACAAACATCACAATTAAAAATAAGAATAGTCCCCAAAAGTAACAATTAATAAGTACTTTATTGGGTAAACATAGTTTTGCGATCATAGAAATAAAGATGGGGTTCTCAATGCCCAAAGATATCAATTTTTTTTACATATCCAAAGGTGACAGGCGAAGAATCATTCGATTAGAACCAAAATACATACAAATAAATTATAAAAAAACCGGTTTCTAAATTTGACAGAACATACCTATTAGTAAATGTTTTTGGCAAGATAGTGGTGTGACAATAAGATAAACGTCGGTACGATTAGAATCGAAGAAGGTAATCGATTTATTATGGACATATTTAATTCTAACGAAATACGAAAATACGTTTTGATTGTAAAGATATGGATCAATTTTAAACTATAGATATGCTCATATCATTGCCTAGTAAAGTTTTATAGTAGGTATATTATCACTTAAGCATATTCTTCGACGCAAATATCATTGCGATGAATATATTTAATTAAATGGCTCGAAAACAAAAAAATATTTGAAGACAATTACATATTTCCTTCGTTTACAATTATCCATGAGGGCGTCGACAACTGAGTTACATGTTTTCATTTGAAACGCAAGTATTGTTGCTGGATTATTTACGGTTAAAAGTGTGTAAGGTGCTGGTAATGGTTGATATGGTCTCGTCAGATTCAGTGGAGTACATTTTTTTTACATCTCATTTAATTTCTCTAAGGCTTTAAGGACTGAATATACATTTATTAATAATGCCGTCTTGCTTTATAAATTCTGCGAAGGTAACAAAAAAGGGCCCGCCAGTCGATGACTACCATAGCTTATTTATTTATTTATTAACAAATTAGCAAAAAATATAATAGCTTATACGGACGGGCAAGCAATACCCATAGTCATTCCATGTGAATTTCTAGAAACCTTACTCACCGCACCAGTCAGGAAATTCTGATCACCCTGATGACTTTTTGCCCCAAGCAGCATTACAATTTAAATTTAGAACGACATCGAATCCATTGAAGTAATAATCTGTCAAATTAATTAAGGTTATTAAAACAAAATGACAACTGGCCAAAATCTACGTTCAGCCAGTTATGTCAAGATTTTTTATACTTAAAGTTAGTTATACAGAATTTGTGTTCAATCACGATGTTTTCATTTGACGTTAATGGCAAAAATATTGAACAGAAACGCAGGAGTCAACTGAATAACTTTTTTATTACTAACGTATGTAAATTGATTATCATTGGCTATCAAAATGTCTACGCATGCGTAGCGGGGTCAGGTCGTACAACTACCAACCATATAAACATTTATTTTACCATAAGTGTACTATCATATCTCCATCATCATATCATATCTACTAATTGGTTTACATATGTATTTTTTGACGAATCTGCATATAATTTATTTCAACACGAATCAAACCGAACAAACTGATGAAGTGAAAGAGGTCTGGGAAGAACTCGCCTACTCGCTATATAGACCCTCTCCGCCAACCCCGAGAGGACATGTATGTATGTATAATTGTATTATATTAACCTTAAAATTATACTTATTCAGTACACGCTCTGCTTAGCTTAAGGTCAGAGGATTGTGAGAATGACGAGCCGAAAAGTTTCCTTCTGTGATCACTCAAGATGTGGATTGAACATAGATTTCTGCAAGAAGGATGTGAGCTTCCTGCAGGCAACGCGAGCGACACGACCATAAGCGGCGGTAACCGCTAACCATCAGGCGGATGGCGTGCTTGTTTGTATGCCATCCGAGTGGTATGAAAAAAACCCAATACGATGTTACCAGCTGTACTAATATGACGCATACAAAAGCCACGATTTGGAGATAGTCAAGGGAACTATGTATTTATTTAACAGGTAAACTGTGATCGTACGTAGGTACCTAACCTACTACCTACATGAAAAAAATATTATGTTACTAAATTAAATGCATTTGTATTCTTTAATCCAATGCTCATGATTGATCATGTCATTTAAGCCCTGATAGCACTGGCAATCCTCCGGCAGAGAACAAACACTTATACACACACACAAACACAAAACAAGATTTATATCTTCACGCCTTCCCACAAGAGCAAGGGGTAGGCACACGTGTGTAGGCTACCCACACACCCACAATCCGCCAGATATATGTCTTAGGTGCTAACGTGACCAAACTAGTGCGGGCACCTAGATGAAGTCCTGGCGCCAATAATTCCAGGTGATGCTTTAGCTCTTTACCTACGGAATTTCATCAAAATCCGTTCAATCGCAAGCGTTTGATCAACAGCATCAATACTACAACTATCGCATTCATAATAAACGTAACTAAAAAACAGGATTACTAGATAGCTTATCTAAGCCATTTTTCGATGGATTAAATAGGTGTAGGAACACATTTGCATGCTGCATAAATTTGCATAAATCTCAGATAAGCAAGTGGATTGAATCAATAAATGATAAATTTATCTACCTCATTATCTACGATCAGAATAGCCGGTAAGTACATACTCTTATTCCTAAGCAACTTTAAAGCAGGTAATGCCTTTTCAAATCCAGGTAGTTATCTACCGGCCTATAGAAATAAGCTAGATTGCCAATTGTATATCGGGGTGCTGTACCAAAAGCACCCTTATGCATTAGTTTTAAGAATACAACGTCGACCAGACGACCGTCTGGTCTAGTGGTTAGAGCTCCTGACTGCGAAACTTGAGGTCGCGGGTTCGAATCCCGCTGAGGGCAGATATTTGTGTGATGAACACGAATATTTGTACCTTAGTCTTGGATGTCCTATGTATTTAAGTATATATCTATCTATATAAGTAAATATATCGTTGTCTAGTTACCATAACACAAGCTGTGCTTAATTTGGGACTAGGTCAATTTGTGTGGAATTGGTATTGATTGATTTGAATGTCACTAAACCGCTGCCTACCAGTTGAAAAAAAATCTGTGAAATGATAAAAATAACAATAATAAGATACAGCAAGGTAAATTTTCGTAAAGGAATAATAACGTAATAGATAAAGTAGCTGCATTAAGACTTGCATTGCGTGTCAACTAAATTGAGTAATTAAAGTATTGTGTATTAAATAATAACTCTGTTATAAATGTGTAAGAACTATCATTTGTACATAACAAATATTCCTTCATATAATGTCTGTTTGTTTGTAGTATATAGAAGGTAGGAATAGGCCATGCATGCACACGTACCAAAAATCATAGTAAGTAACAAATAAAAGTTTTACACATTCATATATATATATAGGCAGTTAGAACAACGACAATAGAGTAACCTACCTTTCCCAAGTGGATCTATCGATGACTCGCGATGGCAATCCAAAAGAGACACAATCCATTCAGCACTTTACAGCACAAAAAGCACTATACTGGTCACTAACACTACTGGGTACTGGCTCAATGCACCATCACTAGACACACGGGCATCACGGCAGCATATACTCCACACCTACAAATAAACAAAGGAGCTATAGCACACAACAATGTGAAATTTGTAGTCACTCAATACACGGCAGTACACAGAGAGTACAAACAAACGCGCGACGTAATCGCACGCCACTCGAACACTGACTCGCTCGACTCCACCGGCTGACTCGCCTACAGTTTACATCGCGAGCGAGCGAGTTACGACCGGGCATAGAATTCAAATTCAAATCGTGATGCGCGCCTGTGTGCCGCAATCGTTTCACGCTTCACTAAATAGTAATGTAAAGTGTAAAATCTCACGCAAATACACTAACACATATTCACCATGTGACATTTTACACAACTCAGTTCAACTCGAGCATCACTTTGTTATAAGAAAATCAGTTGAAACTAATATTTTGGTACAAGGCAGTCGTTTAGCAACCGAAAGTAATTGAAACATGAACGCGTGAGGTAACGAGAGTAAAGTTATCCTATAGAATACGTGACTTGATAAAACGTAACGAACGTGCATACCCACAAAACTAAAGTTGAAAACGGAAACATGAGAGCCGAGCGGGTGATGCCATGCAACGCGGCCGGGGGAGGGGGGAACGGGGATCCAGCTGGAATGTGCCACCCGAAATTATACGTGGCGTCCAAAAACATTTATGAGGTAGCGAAATATTAATCACTGAAATTATGCGCGTTAATTTCATCGCAGTGTTTAAGTTATAGATTGATGTCAGCAATTTATTGATGTAAGTTAAACATTGCGCTGAGACCGCATGTTCACCGTAATCGGGGCAACCTAAATATTTTTAACTTAGGCTTGCGTTCAGAAACATGCAAGATAATAAAAAGTTATGTTTGAACGTTGGACCGTAAAGTTTATTTGTGTAAAACATTCTTTAAACAAACGGATAATTACAAAGCATTTTATAGGCGGTTACAGCGCCCGTTGGTGTCTTATAAATTATTACAGCGAATTACCTTTAAATAATCACAGTTCCAATGCTTGAGCGTCGTTTTATCGTTCCTGGAAATTCTCAGATTTAATTTGTTTAAATTGACAAATGATTCATATCCCGAATGAATTTCGAACTAAACGCAACGCAAATTATTTGATAACTTTAAAAGCGTTTGCGTAATACTTGGGAATAAATTATCTTCGTGTACGCCGACCGCTTTTGTGACAATAGAGTTGCTGACTACAAAGAAACTTACGGGGCGGAAGGAATTTAATCAGAATGAGATTTAAATTATGAATGGTCTTTATCTTTACACTAAACACACTGAAAGTACTCGATTAGATAAACCAGCTATCATTATTCAAGTGTGCGAGAGGGACAGGTTGTTATATGACGTCCCATTCGAAAATTTACTGTTCTATTTAAGTTTCTAAATTAGGGTTATCATAATATATCTAAACATTCTTCAAGCATTCCGACAAAACAAGAAATCATTCAACAATATTCAGTCAGACAGCTGAGATAAAGGAAATATTTTCCAATATAACTGAAGTAGCGATGCGATCTGGATTGAAGGGGCGCAGATATTTCTCATATTCTTTTGTTAGAATTCTGCGGTCGGCGCTTTGTTGTTTGAGTTATAGGAAGACTTACTGAATAAGAAAAACCGGAGCGTTGTTCGAAAGTCTCTCCCAGAGGAATATGTAACTATGAAACTTCAGCGAATCGAGTTGTTCTTCGGTAATGGTCTCATTACATTGTTGATATTGCATTTATTTGTATAATACTACTAATGTTATTCATATATTTCATATTCATATATATTGTATATATTTATTCTGTGCGTGTGTTTGTCATTGAACTCCTCCTAAAAACACACAAAGTTTCATTAAAATCGATCAAGCTGGATAGATTTTAATCTTTGATATTTTCTGTGTGTCTTTAGGTGGATTCGAAAATGGTTTAGATTCACAATTGGACCCGATAGGTGGCGCTGCGATCGTGTTTTTAGGAATTTTTACTTTTTCACCCGAGCGAAGCTGGGCGGGACAATTAGTAATTATATAGATATAAACGTATAGATTTCATATACCATCACGATGCGAGAGATAGTTATATCTCTCGACATTAATTAGTCTCTTCATACATCACTGGTTTTGAGAACCATTCACGTTCCCATGCTTGAGTTTTCCATTGATCTCTAGGTTTGCCACTCGACATTCTGCCACTTCTTCCGAAATATTCCGAACTGTATATCTGTTTGGTCAATCTTTCAACCTCACTAAAACTTTCTATACGTCCAATCCTCTTTTATCGCTATGTATTTAGTTGGTAAAATTAGTCAGTTTGTCATTGTGTACGATGTATCATACAACTAATCTTTCCTAGTATTTGTCAACGTTTTAAAGGGTTTAGGCGAAACTCGTTTGTTACTTAGGGGAATCTAATCTGCGGAATGTTGTCTAAAAAGACATACATCCTCAAACAGAAAGCAATTCAACGGGCGAAACGTCTATTGACATTGTAATCTAAGCCGGGCGACGAGACGGAGGGCGAGCTTTGGCACACCAACTGGCTTTCGGAGAAACAACCTTATAGTCACCGGATGAAGCCGGGCTTTCACGGCTCCCGACGACTACAATGCACACAATGGAGTGAAAAAGATACCGGAAACTATAATCGAGATGGGCTTACTTTTAAACGGCGGATTGTCACATCATTTACTTCGCATCCAATAAACCTGTCTGTAGCCTTTTAAAAACATTGTTGGCAACTTCCGATTTACCCGTTGCGTTGATCCAATGGAATTTCGTGTCTGAATTGTGCATTACGGTTGTCGCTTTGTGGTCCGCTAATTGGCTTTTGACTCGCCATCTGTCACGTTGGCATCTAATATACCTCTGGCGAAAAGTGGGTGTTGGGTATTACCTATACACCTCTGCCTACCTTTCGGGGACCCTTGTGGGAAGGCGTGAGGATATATTATTATTATTAATTGGCTTTTATAGTTACAATAACCAAACCAAATTTTTATTAGTTAAAATGTCGCAGTTTACTTTCAGCAAAAGAGTTTTTAAGCCGACATTATATCCCAATTCGTATCTAGACCCTGATTAAGTAAGAAAGCTTTGTACAAAATCCGAATTAATTCATAAATATTTAACCAAAAAAATATAACATTTTCAAAAATGTTCCTCTTTTTTCTGTCTTACGACCTGGCATCTATGTTTTAACCTCTTAATAACATTATTAAGTTGTAGATTTTTTTCACTGTCATCGACTTAACTGAATATAAAGCGACGGCAATATGTAACCGATACATGTACCACAACTACAACGCGATATCCCATCCACTCGATCGGCCCACTCACTCACTCTAAATTGATTGATGGCGCGGTGTCAATATCACGTTATCGTTGACACCCCGATCCAGCAGTTGTCTCTGCGAGATTATTGCATAAATTCACGCCGCAAACAAAGTTACTCTAAGTTAATAAGTTACTTAACACTTTGGTTCCAATTCGCGGAAATTTGTAGCAGTTCTTTCTTTCAGTTCTTTTGTCCTCTGAGCAACGTCGAAACTTCAACGACCTTAATCTCTTCTGCCTTTATTATTTATAGCGGCAAATGTTCATTTAGCACTTAACTTTTATTCACTTACACGATGACTTAATTAAATTCACTATCTCGGCGCATATTTGCTATCTTACGTACTATTCTTTAGCATGAATCGAGATTCAACTTCGATAAGATCGAAGAGGCGATAAATGTGTAACAAGAAATAATCCCAGCGCGTGGGATAATCGATTCAACGAAAGCAACAACTCTGATTACCATTGTGTATGTATCTTATTATAATTTATGGCATAATACATTTTAGTTAGATCTGCCAAGTCTTCAATACTCAAATGTGTTCGAGTTTATTTCGAACATTCACGGCCGATTTAGTTGTTCGTCTTTTGTTATATAAATGGAACCTCGTTTTTTAAATGAAATTGCGAGCTACGAAAATGACAGTTAGCGATGAAGTGAGGCGTGTGACGAATTATGAACGCCCCAAACAATTTGGACAATACAGGGAGCAGCTTTCGGCGCGACCCTCCGTTCCCGCTCCCCACAACCGTTCTTAACACTCAACACATTTATTTTCCGTCCAACGTATCTGCTTACTAAACAGATAAAACAAAAAAAACATGTGTTTTAGTTTTATATTGTGAATTATAATAATTCATGCTTTTTTTAAGAAATTATGAATGTTGATAAATTAATCCGACTGTTTGATTGCAGTATATAATATGTTGCATAATATGTTGTTGTATGAGCACAAAAATGCAAATATACTAATTAAATAATTAACCTGTACATGTGTCGACGAATAAAAATTACAGAGTATGAAATATTGTATAGATAATCCATAGATACCATCACTTACGCCATGTTATGCTAGCCTAGTACACCCGCTTGCCGCGCGTCCTCAGCGCCCGGTGTCGCTAAGCACGCGTGTGCACATTGCATGTAGTCTCGACTCGCTTGTTACTTCTATAATACGGCGTAAAAAATAACGATGTTTCCCAAGTAAACATTCCCCTCTAGATTGTTTGAAATAACTACACATGCGTCCGTTATTCGCGCTCGTAATCATTCACGCTAGCAGAGACGCGATGGAGTGAAATGTTACGTATGTACAGCATTTATTATGGGGTACTCATTACTTTTATGGAGCTAACAGACATGTTAATGTTACTTAGAAAGAAAGTCTGCAATTCAGTTAATTAAGAAATTCGTGTTAGTGAGTCTAGATGCAAATATTTGACAAAGTAATTTCATGGTTAGAAATCAATTACGGCGTCGTGTTAAATATATTAACTTCGCGTTATGATAATTATAACCGAGATAGTACTGCTGTTCTATATTCAAGCGATTTTGAAAAATAAAAAACAATATGACACGAGGACGTAAAAACGCCAACGCTATTACGCCCCAAGCGTATCGTAAAACGTATTACCTTTAGCTGAATTCTGTATTCATGTAAGATTACAATATTTCCGTGGCGTTATATCGTAACTAAGTATAACTCAACTCATAACATCAATACGGGATTTGATAAAAATCCCTCCCGGCTACGGTCCCCTTGCGGCCCCCTCGTGCCGTTCGCTCATATTCGCGAGGACTTTTGATCTTTCTTTTGATATACCAATATAAATATTTTTTGCCGCCGCGTAGGAATCCATTCGGCCAAATTGAAATGAAATACGAGTGTGAGTTAGAGGGCTTTACTGAGCCGAAGCGGTGGTCCGAACGAAGCCTATAATCACCTTAATCTCACTTTATTTATGAGTGGCGGTTATTTGTTTTTTGTTGCTGCCACCATAAATTTTCTTCCGTGACATGGTTACACGTCTTTCAGTTGCATAGTTCTTGAATATTCACATGAACAATGATCCGTTGCGAATATAGATAATATCTTCGCTTTGTCTATGGCATATTAAATGTTGACGGTTAGGTTAGAACTACATGTATGAGAAAGTTGACTAGTCAATTTCGTTCTTATTTTGCGTACAACATAAAAAATGGATATTGCATAAATAGGCACGTTTTATTATGAATATAAATGAAAAGGATACGTAAAATACCCAAACGAACACGTTATAAATGGCGGTCTAGTCTCGCTGCTTACCCCGTGCGTGAGGGATTCGGAGTTATGATAATGTATAACGTACACATTATGGCACCCATATACCTATAATCTATTTTACATTTATTATCTATGCAGTTTGGATAATGTGGGATCAGGTATAAAGGTGCTATATAAAAGAATTGTTCTAATCTCTCTAAAAAAATACCGAACTGATGTTTAAAGTCATACTTTATATAGAATGCCCATTATAAAAACAAGTGTCCTACCAATTAGGTCCTAGCTACTCGATTATCGTAAAGTATACATTTTTGTTTTTTTGTATTCCTTCGCAAATGCGTGAAGCAAAACAGTCGGGTGCATTACATTCCATCGGATACCATCGCACGTTCAAGAAACAAAAGCAATTTGTGTCCGCACGAAGTGACTTTGTACGTGCGTTGCGTTGTAGGTGTTTATTAGAGACCAACGTGTGTGTGTACTTTAGTATGCGAGTGCAGACGAATATACTCGACAATATCTTCTACTGATCACCATTCATGGTCCCGAGACACGACCGCCGGTAATGTCCGTTTAAGTCCAGTTCGTAGTTAAAATTAAGTATACTACCCACTAAGGCGGCGGATCTTAAACGCCTCACCCGATGTTAATTCTCAAAGTAATTAAATTAATTTATACATTCTTATCTTCACGCCTACCCACAATGGTGAAGAGGTAAGCAGAGGTGTATTAAAACCCTGTTTTCGGCGAAGATATATTTCGGTGCCATTGTGATAGATGGCGAGTCGGTCGCAGTTCCTCAAGCACTTTATACTACAAACGATTATGTCTTTGAATTTATTTTCAAACGTCGTGAAAAACAAAACAAAAGAACAAAAAAGGAAAACAAATGTTTTCCTTGACAGTAAAGCTTGTGGTGTGATTAATCGGAAAATTTCATCATCATTAAATCATTGGTACTGTTGGGATCCGAACACGAATCTTTGTGCAACTACTGAAACCACTCGGCCACCAAGGCTCCTCTTATTTACAAAGTCATAAAATATTAATAATACATCCAATTACTCACGGTAAAAACTTGCTCGCTCCAAAAGCTGACACACCGAGACCATATTTCGATTAGGCACTTATGAATATTCGGTAACAATGTAGCATTGGCGGAAATCCAATGTCATTTACAATTCTGATTTAACATACTGCACAAGCAATTTAAAATGCTATTCGAACTTTGCGGCAGAACAACTTTTATATAACTAGGACAAATAAAAGAATAGTATTTATTTCATTTGACAAATGTTCGCGAAAGATTATAAATTAAGCGTAGTGAATCACCGGGCGGTTGTAAAAGCATTAAAACATTTACTTGAGAAGTGTTCTCGCTGATATTGGATGTTGTCCAAGACTGGTCATCATTAAACGACAAATACTGTGTCACACGACATAGTCATAATTACATCTATTTACTGACAAAAGATAATGAAGATGTGAATAATAATTAACAATAAAACTGCGATGCGAAAAGTACCGTTACGTTAAAAATATTCTTACCTCATCGTCATTTGCCTAATGATCGATGAAATTCAGAAAATAAAGCAGTGCGTAGCGCTGTCGCTTTTGACAAATACCCTTTCAGCGGCTCGCCATTATTTCGGGAGACAAATGTGCCCTCGTCGTCAGTATAGTCGGTAGCACGACATTGCCTCGTTAAAAACCCAGTACGGCCGCGATCCCTAGGCTCAATTGACGAATAGCCGCACACTATGAAACCTGTTTGTTTAACTAGTCACACATCCCATGTCGCGAATCAATCAATTTATTATTTAAACAAAACAGTTACTCATTACGTTCGGTGAAGTGAATTACAACTCTAATGTGTGGGTATTAAGGGCGGGGGCTCAAAGTAGCAGAGTCCGTTTGTTGTGTGGAGCGGAACCAATTGCCTCGACCGTATTGCTGCTTTCGATTGAAATAGAATTTTGTTTATGCTCAATAGGTTGTTGATCTTTTTTCTACTTGTGCTTACACGCACTCAGGATTTGGTCTTTTGTAGTAAATGTAATTATTTTATTAAATCGCTTTCTCATCTCAATTTTAGGGTCTTCTTCCTTTCATTTTAAAATTTATTCGATATTATGTCAGTTTGTAGTGTTTTTTTTTTATTTGAACTAAAAAGTTTTTGCCTCCTCTGAGTGATTGGTGGCAATGAGCGTGCATCCACGGAAGTATGTTCGCTTAATTTTATTAATTAACCGGACACAATGGACTAAGACCCAAATGTTCGATCAAACGTGGCAAAGCGGCCGCCAACATTGTTACGTGTGGGTACCAATTTGCAAACAAGCTATTATAGAGGCCGCACTCAAAAGCGCGCCAATAGAATTAAAATACTATTACGCCTATACAAAGTTGATTGAATCGAGGCGAGCGAGGAGCAAGCGCGAGTCAGCGAGCCCGCTCCGCTCGTGCTCCTGTAATTTGATTTGGAGTGGGGGTGGCGGGCGGCGGGGGGCAGGATCGATACTGCGCGGGGGTGAGGCCGGGGCACGCCGGGGAGGGGAAACCACCAGGCGCGTGTTGTTATGGTAACCGAAGCTACCCTCGCGCCTCCAGATTTTGTCGGTTGTCCCGGTAAATTAAACAAAGAGGAACACGAATATTACTTTCAGGTGCTCTGGGACCTTGTTGGATAATGTTACCAAGATAGAAATCTTTTAACAATTACATTGATGGCCGTTACACACCTAAGTTCATGCTTCCCTAATATAATGTTTCGCAACGCGATTAATTTTGCCTAACTTTGTCAACATGGAGTTATAAAAACAAAATGATTCGCAAATTAGTCGTCAAATTGCTTTTTTTTGTATTTGCTAACCTAACATTGGATCTTTTCTTTGTTCGTGTTGTGTTTACGTATTTATTGATGCACTGGACTGAGGCACAGAGTAAAGCCAAAAGGCCGTAAAATTATCGTATATGGATCGAAATTATCATCCATCCAGATCCAGTTTAGCTCTAAGTATGATTGTTATGTTATTTCTTATTGATTGTAATTTGTTTTGTGCATTAAATAAAATAAATTAGTTAAATTATCGTATCCATCGGCAAAATGACAATATAAAAAAAATTGCCACCTTGCATGTACGATAATTATAGCACGGTTGGTAACACTGTCACAGTAATGTAATAGACACATAAACAGATTCGGATTTGTAGCAGACGGAACAATACATTTATAATGCTATACAAATATTTCCAAGTTGATACCACGTAATTTATACATAGGTTACGCAATTACAGTATGTGAATTCGCGTACGTTATTTTATTCTGCTTTTATAGCTTTATTGTGTTTTCGTTCTAGGTTTATTTATACTTAAGCGCTTTTTGTGAGTATTATTAATATTTTATTTTGTTTCACATTCTTCTTCGGCTTGCTATACTTGCGAACCTCGCTGTAGGACCATTTATATAATTTTGCATAGTATACGAAGGATTTATATTGGTGCTGTTTCCCGACACCCAGGTGGACAAAGACACAAGCAGTAATATGCACATAATCAATTTAGAATGTCAAATGTAACTTACAAACATATCTGTCATGTCAAATGTCATAATATGCACAGATACTTAACTTTTAATTTATATCTGTTTTTTTATTATTTTAAATTTTCTTTGAGGATTGAAAGAATACATTTTATGTTTCGATTCAAACAATGGAAGTGACTAAATGTTAGAACTTGTTTCGTAATAAAAAAAGATTTGTGTATAAGAAGTACCCACACAACCACTTTTCGCCAGAGATATATTTTAGGTGCTAACGTGACAGATGGCGAGTCCATCGCCGTTACTCACAGCTATAGATACTTTTTATAGGCCTTTGACTTTTTTCTCAGGCGTATGCAGGTTTCCTCTCGAAGTTTTCTTTCACCGTAAAACTCTTGGTGTGACTAATCACTGTACTTAAGTTCAGAAAAACGAATTGTTAAAGTCGGAATTCGAACTTGCGATCTTTGTGTAGTGATCGTTGTGCAGGCAACTCGAACAACACAACCACCACGGCTCCTTTAAAAAAAGATTAATTAAAGAATAAATCTATCATGAAGATAAAAAAGCAATCCTACATCAAATTAATTCTGAATAACTTACAAACCGAGATAATTACCCAAAATGTTTAATATTCATCGTGGCAATAATTTATTCAGTTTGAACACAGAGCAGGTAGCACGATCTATGTACACACAAAACGCAACGGTACACGGTCTTAATTTTAATTAATTGAACAATAGCTTGGTTCGTTATTAATTTTTATACTTACTACAATCAAAATTGGAATCCTTAAAAAAAGACTGGCACGTTTTTTTTTCACTTTTATATTTGCATACGAATGTTTTAGTTGATGTCGGATATTATTCGCCGTTTTAAATAAGTCAATTGGATAATACATTTTCATAAAGCGTGGGGGACTCGACGTGATGATCATATGAATGTATGTTATTCTTATAAAGTAAGAATGTATTTTTTTAGAACACAACGTTTTTTTATATACCTAGGAATAATACAAATACCAAAAGAAATCTAACATAACAGAATATTTTATTTTCTTTTATATTATTTCCCCATGGTCTCCAAATTTAAATTAAAACTGGAACTATTAAATTTACATATTATAATACCCATATACTTCTCACAGCCATTCACATCTGGATTTGGGTCTCGCTGGAGATATATTCAAGTCAATACGATACCAACATGAAAAGACGAGACAGTCGCCGTTTCGCAAACACGACTGTACTTGGGTGTGTGGGTACTACCCATACACCTCTGCCTACCCTTGTGGAGAAGCGTGACGATATGAGTATTGAAATTTTAAACGTCTGGAAGAATGCTGGAGGTATTTATCTTGCGCTAACAGTCAGTATTGCCATATTGTGTAAATGCTAAAGCTGGCAATGTCATCCTTCCTGGCACTCTCCTGAGAAACAACGAGTGTGTACAGTTGAGTAACTGTCCCAAGTCGTTTTATTTAGTTTAGATTAATATTAATATTGTATATTATTTTATTTAAATATTATGTTTTTAAGTATAAATGTGTACTATAAAATTAATTTCCTCATACCTAATAATCAACAAAAAAGGATAACGTACCTGAACAATATTTTCAAGATTAAATTAACCTTGAAATTCAAAAGAAGTTATCTGAGTACCTAATATACTTATAACTTAAATATACCTTTATAAAGTATGTGTATACGAATGTATTGTAAAATAAATGTATTGGTGCAATAAACTCACTTGCGAGACTCAATAAAGTTTTGCGACCGACCATAAAATTTACATGTTCGGATACTTGAAATGAATGACAAAAAGATGTTAATTATAATACAGTGCGTTCCACTCAATGTTTATATGTAATTATAACTAAATTAAATCGATCCTACATGAATATTTAGATGATATAAAGAAATAAGAATATATGAATAGTAATTTCTATTTCTATACATAAGACATCTACTTGTAATGTCAAATCATTCAAATACCCATTTAAGTAAGCAATAAAAAAGTGGTTAAAGTATATTTGGACTTGAGCTCTATGTGTAGAGTGCTTATGGTCCAAATTACTTTGATAAATGCTAGTTCACAGGTTTTTTTTATTTATTGAATGAAATAAAACTGCTTTTCATTCGTTCATATGACATTTCTAGAAATGTATTGACAGTGCCTAACGTCAGGAAACACGTCATAATTAGGACGTGACGTGCTATTGCGAGGACAGTTCTATGAAGGGTATTTATTTTTTTATAACACATTGGTGGCAAACAATAATTCGGTAAGCGGTTACTGCCACTTTTGGACGCTTAGAACACCAAGTAATTGCTCCCGCGCTGCCGACCCTGAGGAATCTTTTAACATACTTCTTGAAGAATTCCATGCTCTACTCCCCAGCCAAAGCTTCAACGGGGAGCTCATTCCACAGCCTGAGCGTTCACGAAAGAAAACTCCTTTAGAACCGTGCAGTTTCAATACTTAAATAAATATGACAGCTAAGAAAGAGAGAAGGTACCAGGTACGGTATATTATGTCTGTATCAAAATGTGAGGAGGCATACACCGGTTTAAGGTTTTTACAGCTTTAAACTGATAACCGGAAAATATAAGTGGATGATTGGATTCTGTTATCTCAATCAGAATTCAAAACGTTTTCGGAAAATATTTGAACGCAAAATAAATAAAATGTTATCAAAGTGATAATTATCTTAATATAAATAAATATAGATGTAAATGTAGATAAGTATCTTAATATAAATAAACATCGAACTTAAAATAAAATTATGTTTATCGCACAAATATCTGCTGCAACGGGGAACAGATCCGCGACCGTAATCAATATACATATAGCGCCATCCGCGAAGACAGCAATTTTTACTCGTCATCAGATGCGGCGTGTATGACCCAGAGTCTATTAATAGTAGTGTACGTTTACGATCATAGGCAATCAGTGTGCACCAATAACACTAAAACATTAGTGGAAGGTTGCACATTTACACTATATACTGCAGGGAAGAATAGTTGGGCGCGTCTTCGTGCATGGCATGATACACAAAATTGCCTATTTATTGATATTAATGTATGTCCAAGTTAAATCTACCTGCCTGTATTAATTTACTCTCTGACCAAACTCTATAAGTAAAATAAAATAAAATTATAATAAATCTACATAAAGACATGCAGAGGTCGCCTTCATTATTTTTGTTATTTGTTTATAGTGTTGCTTTGTGTGTGAATCGTCAAATTAT
>JACCPG010000592.1:0-12163 GCA_016069955.1 Drepana arcuata
ACCATAGTATTTAAGGATTTAGAGTTCAGGTAAATATTACCATAGTATTTAAGGATTTAGAGTTCAGGTAAATATTACCATAGTATTTAAGGATTTAGTTGCAACTAGAGCGATACGTCGATTCGTCTAGATGAATGTCAGACGTTCATCAATGTTACAATGCAAACCGATCACCTTTTTAATTAATTTGTGTTATGAAACAAATTAATTGAAAAGGTGATCGGTTTGCTTAAATTATACGTTATGTATATTATAAAGCACATAATTTAGTTGTTTTAGTTTCAATTAATATAATAATAATATATCCTCACGCTTTCCCACATGGGTCCCCGAAGGGGTAGGCGTATAGGCGCGTAGGTAAGAGGAGTATAGGTAATACCCACACACCCACTTTCCGCCAGAGGTATATTAGGTGCCAACGTGACAGATTCAATTAATACATTCGTAATTTTAAGAATGTAACTTTGGCCATACATATCGCTACAATACTATTATGTATAGTATGGCTGTCTGTATATACAAAATAAAAAAAACGATATCGTATAAATTGGTCCATCTTTCGTTGCGTTCTACGATATATTTCTTTTTAAAATAATTTTAAACAAAGCAGTGTCTCGTCACGAGTTAAGCGAGTTCATGTGGAATCTTCCTTATCGCCATAAATCGAAACCTACGTACGAAACTGTAAATAGAAATCATTAGTCATATCTCACCAACATAAAATGAGCTCGATTTGGCAATGTTTATCTCGAAAAATATATATTGCGTAGAGATGTAATTTTATGGTCATGGTGGAAAATGGTCGTATGGTTTGTAATTCGTTGTATCCTCGTGTTTTAAATATGTTTTTTTCTATCTACGCCTACGGTATTACAGTTAATCGGTTACATTAGCAACGAACTCACGAGAATCACTTTATACTTTTCTGTACCGCTGACAATGTGTGGGATTAGCAGCAGAACAAACAAACATACCCACTTTCGAAATGATATTATTTAGCCAAAACCAATATTTCTAACAAGCCCAAAATTGTCTAGAGTTGTGTCCCAATGTGCACCCGTAATCGACTGCCGATCATTGTGGAAATATTTTTTGTGTAATAAGATCTATAGCAAATGACTATGTTCTGTAACGTATCCATTGCTAATTCATTAACGCACGCTGCAATTAGAACGTTAATATAAATTTATTGGGTCATTAGTACAGCTGACAGTCGCCTAATGTCGCTCGTAAACACCTGTTTGGGTTCAGTTAGTATTGAAGATGGCTAAAATGCCGCTAGTGGAAATATGTGGTATTCCCGAACGAACATGGTTTTGCGTAAGATGAAATGCACTTCCATAATTATTACCAAGGTCCGTAGATGGTTACAAAATAAAAGCAAATTTTTGTTACTTATATGTTTAGGTAAAGGCTTGCCTACTATTCGATGCTAGCAAGAAGTCTTGTGTTAGCAGTACTTCGCAATCGTATCCATAGTGATAAAAAAAATTACGAGTACTCTTTCTAAATTGAGGGGCTAATTGAGCTAAACAAGTTCGATGAATGAAATGGTCACATTGAGTAATGGGACTTTCACTTTGACTAGCCTTACTTTCTTGTTGCATACATAAATCGCAATGAGGTAATTTTGAAGTTTTCATTGGTATCTGTGCAAGCAACATTATGGTTAGCAACGGTATTGCAAAATCATAAACTATTAATAATTTCGGCCGTTAAACCTACCAAAGCGTCGTTGCTCGATTGAAATAAAACCGGCAGCAATTTAGCGCCCCGAAATTGGTTCCACGTCTTGACGTCAGCAAACAATGAAGTATATTTAGAATTTCTTACATGAATCCGTCACGTCACAAAAAAATTGACATTTACTTATATTTTCGGTGCCGCGTCATCAAGATTCAGTTATAATTTCATATATTCAGTTGTATGGTGAGAAATGGCGTCGGGCGACACGGATATAAAACTGTTTATGTTATTCTAATCTAAAGGGGAAATTCATTCTCGACTCTCGGTGTGTCTCTCGAGTACAGCATGATGCAATGAAATTATTGCATCTTCTTCATCTAAAACACGACCAATCTTTTTCGGTCTGACCAGATGTGTCCCGTTCCAGCTGAATATTTCCATCACGGGCGTGAGAAATCAAAATATTATATTAACTCGACGAAAAACGTGGAAATATCTTATTTGGTTTTGACACTGACAAAATAATGAAAATACTTGCTTATGCTTCGAACTGTTATAATATCCTGTTTAATGCTTTGTATAAAATTTTTTGTTTACGTAAAATTGAGATCACATTTTGGAATTATCGAATTGTATTAGAATTCATCTTGGCAACCAAATTATGTAACAGTATATATCACAAGAAATCTACACTATTATCACATGAGTTACAAACCTTATTTTTTCTGTAAACTGTTATAATACTGTAAAATTAACGCTGAAGGAAAAATCATTGAAAATAAACCTACGAGAAGAAGAGAAGACGTATGCAAAGTGTCTTAGAGGCGTCGACAAAATAGACACCTGTCTGCTGGCACCCAAGTATATCTCCGGCGGTAAGGGTGTTATAAAAACTCTGCCTCCTACTGCTACTCCTTCTGGGTCCCTTTGTGGCATGAAGGTTATGAATAAAAACATAAGTTTGGCCCAGTATTACTGAATACACAAAAATATTTCATTTAAACGGTTTGAAATTAATTTACCTTGTCTGCCAAAATGTATCTGTCTGAATTACAAGGTAGGATGAAACGAGTTCTAATGATAAACATAGGTACGTATATTTGTGCCAAAATGAGCTTAGTATTTATATGTTTAATTAATTTTCAACCATCTAAGAAGGACTACGAAGCGGATTTAAAGACATTATGAATTCCGTCAGTTTTGTATGTACAATGTATGAACGGGTTGTTACCCAATGTTATTGGGCACCTAAAGGTGTTCGTAATGCGTATATTTAGATCAGCTAGGAAGCTAGATTTACTGTGTTTGGTGTGCTACGCCGGTGTTTATCCTTTTATTGTGGAATTCAGAACAATGTTAGCCGCTGAGATCTATTTTTATTTTACACGTCGAGATTAAAACTGACTCAGTAACCTCTACACACCAAATTTCTAACAAACTTTTACATTATGTAGGTTTTATATATATAGTCCCTGATCCCTTTAATGCGAATGTTTAATTGTTGTCGTGATTTTTTTATGACAATTATGTTTTATTCAAGTTTCGATCTTTAATATTAATAGCAAACTTAAATGCTAAGCCTTTACCCATTCGTTTTGTATTAATTGTGACTAATATTTTATATCGTCCGTTTCTGTTTCCTTTACCAAAAACGTATTCTTAAAAATTTCAGATCTCCATCTAATTATTCAGACATTATTGAATACATATTTTACTTCCAGAGTTAATGAATCGTATACATAGTAGAAATAAAAAAAAAATACCGTAAGGGACACAGGGAACAAACACTTATTTAACGTCACATACTAAGTACTACAGTTACCACGAAAATTTACTTGTCAGGACAAATATCTAACATTCGAACTTTTGGTACATCATATCCTCGAGTCCATTACAGGCACTCAAAGCCGAATACGTTGTCTGATTCATTCGTTGAGTGACACGAGTCAGTTATTTATGTGTCCGGCGCAAGGTCAGCACGAGTCGATGGGATCGAGCTGATGATTTTACATTTGCTTATAACATACACTTGACTCGACATCATATTTAAATTAATATGTCAGTTAAGTGCCAGATGCTAGATGGAACAAGATCTTTTATTATACCCATAAGTATAGTTTATCAGATTCGCAATGCATCCGGCGTGAACAGTTTCAAGAGAGGTAGGGCATCACGGGTTTTCCCTTCGAATTCGGAACTGCCCGGCTGGGGCAGGACCTCCACCTTAAAGAAGTCCGTAGTCAAATAACGCAATTTTTTTGTTTTGTTCCTACGCCGTGAATAAGGTTTCTAATAATGAGTTCCTGGAAGAGGAGGGGGAGGATTGTTATATTGTGTTGGCAGCAGAGAATAAAGCGCCAGTTCTCTCTACACTTACATACATCTTACTATACATCTTTCGCTTAGTCCAAATTTATTAGTCTCTTCATACATGTTCGCCGGCTGAAACTCGATGAAGCGAAGAGTTTGTCACTTTAAAGGAACTGGCGTTCTACTCTGACTGCTTCGCGAGAGACTCGTGATGATATGTGTAGATATATAGTGAAGAACCTTTAAACTGAAAGCTAAAATACAGCTCGTTTTAAGAGCAACCGTCTACGTTCACAACAAGCGTGATAACGTTGAGAAAAAAATTAATGTATAATGTAGGAAGTCCAAAAAGCAGGATATAAACATGTCCACATGTGAGGAAGCGAAAGTGCGTCACATTTCTTGTAGCCAAATCTTCCCTTGCAGCGACAAGTGACAGTGTTGGCACTCGTCCAGTGGCATGAACGAACACGTATCCACCGGAATGGTCAGTGCCGTACTACTGGACTCTTGTAAATACGCTGTATTTCATCCTCGCGCCGTGCATTAGTGTGACGTGAGACGTAAAACTACTTAATTGACTACACACCAGTGACATTGGTTGTTATTTACGACGCTGCATCCATACAATCTCATAATTTCTCCGTTTTATTAGAGATTGGCATGACGAACGGACTATATGATGTCGGCAGATTTCCAGCGATTTTAATTGAATTACAAGAGCAAATGCAGATTATAAAAAATGTGAGGTATTTTTTCATACAACATATTATTTCGAATGCCTCACTCAAAACTATACTCATAGGGAACGGATGAGAAAAGACAAAAGAAATGGAAGGATAGTATAATTATTGACCTATTCTATTTTATCATCCACGGCCTCATTCATACAATGGACACAACCGTTTATCTCGTGCGCTGCGCTGATAGTATAATATCTCTGGGTAGGCATAAATAATCTTCTTGCCGATTGTATAATTATTATTTGATAACGCATCGGTTCCTTCATCATTGACTTAAGGTAAGGTGCAGACGCTACGAAAATCTTTATGGCACCAAATAACGCTTCTGCGTCTACAATGCGTCATTTTTAGAAAGTAGTGTGATCTGCCCTTACTCTGCTATAGAGCGACTATCTACTACAGACTCGTAGTCTGTCCAGCTCTTCTATTGTCGTTGGAAGTCGTGGATTCAGGGCATCTTTTACCATCATAAAGCAAAGAGATGGTTTTGTTTTTTAATTTTATTTCCCCCCGGTCTAGCTCCGTAATTATCTTTATCTCCAATACGCTATGACTTACGCCTGTTCTTTAAGGTTTCCTGTCTTATTCTTCTGACTGTCTTTAGCAGTATGTACTCTCCATTTGTTACTCATGATGACTAATGCTAATATCGCGAGGAATGCTGCATGTCCCAGCAGTGTCACATACATGTAATCTCACCGAGTGCCTCACGGGCTAGGCAGAGCGAGTGGGGCGGAAGGGGGAAGGGGAAAGGGTTAATTATCAATCTCATCTGGTGGTTGTATCTGATTAGTATCATTAAGGGACTGGCATAAATAGATAATAGTTGAAGATTTATTAGTTTATGATTTTCTTATAAAACGCTCCAAAGCGAGATCGCGGGCAATTGCTCTTTCTAGTAAATACATCTTGTATCACAACTAGCGCCTTAATCTGCTTTATTGTTATTATCTTTGTTTATTACTGACTAGGTGTGAAGTGTTCGGGATGTTGTGCTAATTTAATTACAAAAGAAGTTAAATTTAAAAACGCTTTCATTGGCTCATGCGTTAAAATGTTAGTTTAATAATTCCTAAACAATTAACGGGTACTTAATCAACGTCCGGGATATAGGACAGGCGCGTGTTATGTCGGGACAGTGCCCGCGTCCCGCCCACGTATGAATTTAGACATCCCATTCTTTTATATTTGAAATTTCCATGTATATTTCGACAAATCGAAAAGCTGTCAATACCACATCCCCACAAGGAACAGACCGCAGAGAAAACTTGGACCATGGTCGGATGCTGTAACCGATCACAAGTAAATAACGTGGTTAGCATGTCTCTCG
Source organism: Drepana arcuata (assembly GCA_016069955.1). Lineage (NCBI taxonomy): Eukaryota > Metazoa > Arthropoda > Insecta > Lepidoptera > Drepanidae > Drepana > Drepana arcuata. The sequence goes on from JACCPG010000592.1 coordinate 6,070, forward strand.
CAACCACGTTGCGGTTGCCTGTATGACGTCGACAACAGTTCAGAATTCCATTAGTGTGTTCCAAACAACTCTGAATTTGGGTCAGCTCCTTCTGAACCGGACACGCGTAAACTTGAAAATAGATTTTATATATATAGCGGCCAAGACAAAAAGCGATGAGGGTTTCTGAGGATTGGGCACATCTCATGGATTTTGTTACATAGATGCGGTGAATTTATGGATCACTGCTTCAGTTCGAAATGTATTTGTTTGTATATATCTCAATAGGTACAGCGTTTACGTTCCTATGGGTTATTTTTAGCGCATGCGTCCGCTACCTGTACTAGAGGGGCGGTCTCGTAACCACCGCGGCCTTCGATTCACTTGCCAATTGTGAAGGAAACCGCTAACTGATTGATGAGGTGGCATCGATAATAATAGAGGGCCTGTAATCTCTATTTGTGCGTCGTCCTTGCGGCGGTGGTGTGCGCCGTGAGCTGCGCGCGGGCCGGCCGACGCTCCCGCCTCTGGCCGATATATTTACAGGTGATGCCGCTCACGTGGCCGTGGATATCGCCCTCTCGTCTGACCAGCTCAGTGCGTCACTAGCGTCTCTCGCGCGCAAACTTACCGGTGTTTAGCGTGGGTGTCGATAATATTTTCACATCGCTGGGAATTAAAACTCTACAAACACTCAGTGTGTGTTCATATCGCACGGCGTCCGCGCGCCGATTCCGTCGCTGATCGAGTGAATGTGATGTGATCGTGATGAGTCGCAAGCAGGATAGGTACACGACGAGGCCGCGGAGCCTCACCACGCACTATGGCTCCTCGCCGAGCATGCTGGGCTCGATGCTTGGCTCGCAGTACTCAAGCCCCTATTCCAACAACTACTCCAACTACAGCTCGAGCGCATACAGGAACTATAATCCGTACACAGCGGGCCTGAGCCGGCCCTCCTCGAACCTTGGCATCTACGGGGGCACCAGCTCGGGTTATGGTGGAGTGTATCTGAGTGGTGCGACACTGGGCTCTTTAAATTTAATGACGCCCGTGTTGAAAAAATTGGACAAGAAGTTGTTGGCTAGTCAAAAGAACTTTAAGCCGAAGGCGGTTCCGCCGGCGAAAGTGCAGGAAGCACCACCATTGGAGTTGACTGCGGAGCCGTCGGACGATGTGCCCCCAGTACGGCCCGAGCGCAAGTCACGCGCTAACAAGGCGGCCAGCCTGGACAAGGAGCGGTCCCGCTCGCTCTCCTCTCTCGACGCGCATGGGTCTCTCTCCTCGCGCTCGCTTAGCCTCTCCTCGCTGGCCTCTGATGGTTATTGCGTATGTTACATATCTATAATCATTGTTGCCTTATTCAACGTGAAGATAAGTAAAAGCCTCAAACAATTAAGTTTGCATAGGCGTCGCCACGACCTAAAAGCTCTGGTATGCGCTGAGCTTCAGCCGGGCCATATCTCACCTAATAGTGAAGTCTTAAAAAGTATATGAAGTTACAAGTACATGTTTTAAGAGAGGTAGGGCATAACGGGCTTCCCGTTCGAATTTTGGATCTGCCGGACTGGGGCAGGACCTCCACCTTATAAAAATCCGTAGCTAAATAACACAATTTCTTGTATTGTGTTCGGTGCGGTGAATAAGGTTTCCAGTAATGAGCTCCTTGGGGAGGATGAGGATTGTTACATTGTGTTGGCAGCAGAGGGATTAAACCCATTATGCTGCCAACACACTATAACTCTCCGAACACAGAGTAGCAACGCGCAAGATACTTCGTGAGCGTAAATAGGCTGCGGTAACCGTTTTCTATCGGGTGGGCCGTATGCTTGTTTGCCACTCTTGGTGTAAAAAAAAAACAAAAATTAAGAATTTGGCCCTATATTGTTTCAATCTGTTTGTATCTAGCGCATTAACGAACAGACTGCTGGATTCGTATTCGAGCTTTCCACTATTACCTACGTTTAATAAGGGCGCAACGAGATAGAGATTCAAATGTAACGGTAGACGTTCAGATCGTTTTATATTAAGTATAACCATAGTGATATTAAGTATAACCATAGAAAGCCGTGGTGGCCGAGTGGTTCGAGCAGTTGCCTGCGACGCAAAGGTCGCAAGTTCGAATCCCGACTGTACCAATGAGTTTTTCTGAACTTAAATACAGTGATTATTCACACCACGAGCTTTACGGTGAAGGAAAACATCGAGAGGAAACCAGACAATGCCCAGGCAAAATTCAAAGGCGCATGTATAGTTGTGCTTGAGTAACGGCGATGGACTCGCCATCTGTCACGTTGGCACCTAATATACCTCTGGCGGAAAGTGGGTGTGTGGGTATTACCTATACACCTCTGCCTACCCCTTCGGGGACCCTTGTGGGAAGGCGTGAGGATATATTATATTATTATATTAAGTATAACCATAGTGGTACGGTAAATGCTATTTGGTACTTTACGTAGAGCCCGTCATATTATTTACAATTTGTTCAGCTTCGAGATTTGTCGACATCTTGTTGCACTTCATATATCTATATCATTTGACACAGTTATCAATCACTGCCTCGATTGAGCGCCAATCGCGGATCAAGCTAGTCCTAGTTATGTCAGTCGTTATCAGATCAGATTAGAATGGCCTGCACTAGATTTGCAATAGAAGTACGAAGCTTAAGACGCTGCTAGAACTAAATGTATGGGAGAAACAAATGAACATCACCGGTACAACTGATCTCGTCAGGAAAATGCAAGTCTACTATAAGACACAACCACGGAATAAGTATGTATGGACAGGATTAACCTGTGAAGTCAGATATACATGAATGTGTGTGTGAATGTGGACGGAGCGAAAGAGTTGTATAAGTCTAGAGAGAACTGGCGCTAACTATACTCTCTGCCTAACCCGTTAGGGACTCGGCGTGATGATAAGTATGTATATATATATAAAGGTCTCTGAATCGAGACCAGTGTTGTGACACTAGGTAACATACTAACACACAGTCAGTGTGCCAATTGGATCTTGACACAATCTACTGCGGAAGTAATAAACACCATATTTTTTTTAAATAGCATGTATGGTAATAGAAATACAAAATAGGCGTGCAACTGATGTTATATTCTAGGCATCGATATCGTAATTAGGAAAGTTTTATGTGTCTGTTGACTAATGGGGAAAAAATTATAAATCACCAACCTCAGTTCATATAATGTATACTATATAGCCTTCTATAGTTACCTAGAATAAGAAGTATGTACATTCATGTTAGATACACTTCTGTTGGTAATTCTTAATAGAAACAAATTAAAGCATATATTTGAGATATGTTATCATCACATGCAGAGTGACATCTTCTTATATACGTTGGTCGTTCTTATATACATTAGTACACTAATATTAAATAAGATGCAGAGTTCCACGCCAATCTCAATAACTATAAATACAATTTTTTACCATAAATTTGCATTCAATTCAATTGTTTTGCGTTCAATTGCAAATGTGAGACGAGAGACAACGCGGGCCATAACTAGTGTAATAATTATATTGTGAAGCTGTACATATACGTATGGTGTTCCAGTCGGGCACGGAGCACACGAAGGAGGACGATGAGCGCGACTACAAGGCGCTGTACCTGGAGTCCCTCGGCGAGATCCGGCGCCTGCGCGACCTGCTCTACACCTCGGAGCAACAGCTGCGCGAGGCTAGGGCTAACATCACCAGGCTCACGAAAGTGGTATGCCCCATGATCATACACTACTTGTGTGCCACACGTCACTATTATACCGTACCTTATAAGCATGCGAATTATATTCACGATTTTTGTCAAGCATGGTGATGAACCTGTGTGTGGATTTTACAGAAATATTATTATTTTGTAAGTTCTCTATACTAGGCTAGTTTTAGTTTTAATCAGCTCTAGTTTTTTGTTACAGATTTTAATGGAATATGTTTTAGCGTTGGGAACGAGTTTCCTAGAGTATGGGGGCCTTAATATTTACCTGTTTCCCGGGGAATTGTTCTAAAAGGGCAATATAACGACTGAATTCTGATCGTGTTTTAACACTGTGTCGCGACATGCTTTGCGATGATGCACAGCGCACTAAGCTCGAGCGAATGTTTTCAAATATATAACGTTATCTATTAGCATTATTCACGTTATAAAGCCCCGATACATTCTATAATAATATAAAATTAATAACAATATAATATAAAACTGATGAATGATTTAAATAATTATCATGATATTTAAAAATGTGGGAGATATTAAAAATCATATTATATTATGTAATTATATTTTTTGTCAATGACAGGCACAATCCGTAGCCGACATAATTGCATGGACTATTTTAAGGATTTGACTAATCCCGCCCACTTGTAGCAAATACAACATTTTGTAAATGTAGAGACAGTTGGCAAAGATGAAGAAAAGTCGAGAAGGGCGAATACAACAGAGATTATAACCTCATTGGGTAAATTAGGGTGCATATGCAGCTGCGATTTATTGATAAATACAATTATATTGAATATTGAAATCAAATATTAGTCACAATATAATGCACGTGCTTTTTTTATTGAATAATTTCTTAGTATGTTTTTAGTTTATATTACGATGTTAGAATAGATATAATAGAATTGCCACGAGAATGCCGCAATGAATATTATGTTTTCTTCAGCAGAACTCAAACTCGCTATCTGAAAGCGAGAAACGAGAAAAGAGAGCCATGGAGAGGAAATTATCCGAAATGGAGGAGGAATTAAAGGTTATTATGATATTTATACATAAAACTAACAACAACTATTATATGCCACACACCCGACACGACACAATATATATTTTCAATTAGCACTGGAGTAAAAGATACACAAGATGGCGCTTGCAATAAGATGGCGTCTGGTGTCAGTACGACTTAGTGTTTAGTAACATGTTGGTTGGTGTTTTAGCAATTGCAAAAACTAAAAGCCGAGAACGAAAGGCTGAGAGCAGAGAATCGTGCCCTTACTCGGGTGGTGAGCAAACTGACCAACTCTGCCGCCAAATAGGTAAATAGTGGTGTACACATTAATGGTGCTCAAACGCTAAGCGACATCTCGCGGTGGGGCTTTGGACTGTTGTGATTGGGAGACTGGCTCGTTTGCATTGCACGTAATTACTTGCACACGAAACGATAGATAGCGGTGATATTATAGATAACGAGCGATGGTGTTTACCATGAAGGTATTTTGGAACATATTTCCATTTTGCTGCACATCTTAGGGTGATGTATTCTGAGCGTTCTGAGAAATCTATCTGGAACTTGCAAACGAACCGTTCCGCTATCCTTCAGTCGCAAGCATTTATATCTTAATAATATGGCAAAACCAAGCCCGCGGGAGCACGTACGCGAGCTACAAATAAATTTGTAATACAATTTGCCTTATTATACAGATTCTTGTGGCCACACCGCGGTGTCCGACATTATCGTGACCCACGAGCAATATTAACAGTGTGAACCAGCATGCTTTGATACGTGTCTAACTTGCAAGCGGCGCATCTCATGTGACGTCACTGTTGTGACGTCGGCGCGTTGTGGCGCCTTGTGTTTTGAACGAGATATTATGTTCGGTGTAAAATATTCGACGGGATAACTTTCTGGGAATATAACCCACTGATATTTCGAGAATAGGCTAACGGTTAAACGTCACAATTTAAATATGTAGAGTGGAATTCTTATTTTTATGCTGTGTAAAATATATAACGACGAAGAAACATCGCGTACACAACCTTCATACGTTGTAGGAAAAAACCATTGAGGTTTGTCCAGTGCTTGAGAAACGGACAGCTGGGGAATGGCGTTGATGATGTTGATGAATTTGTTGCATTGGCATCTAAATATATGTCCGGCGTAAATAATTGTTGTTACACCTATGTCTACCCTTTCGAGGAGCTTTGTGGGAAGATTGAGTCAAATGAGTTAAGAAAAACGTAGCAATGAGTAGTGCCTGTACTCTACGGCTCATAAAAATTATCTTTATAACAGTTGAATGAATGAATGAATTTGTATATCTTGGAAGCATGTTCACACGAGATGGAAATTATGAAAAAGATATTGAAAGAAGGATAACTGCCGGAAATAAGGTGAATGGA